>VWPW01030981.1:68972-81531 GCA_013389825.1 Crypturellus undulatus
CATCAACTCACAAAAAAAAAAAAAAAAAGAACAGCAAGGGAATGGAGGGAGAGGAGAGAATGAACACACATTTTAACCATTCACTCAGAGCATCACAGGGCAGCAGGTGGAAGAGACCCTGGTAAGGTCTGGGGGAAGAAAAAAAAAGGCAGTCCAGATGTGGACACACATGCTCATCTGCCCAGATAACCATTTTTCCTGTCTAGACAAAGGTTACTATAAATACATCTCCTCACATCACCACTGTTATCAGCCAGACATTCCAAAGGGAGATGCAGGGCTCTGCAAAGGAAAGTATTTTAACAATCTCGGCATGTGCCAGCTCTTCTCAGAGTTGTGTTACATACTGAGATAGAGATACGGATCCCCCTACTTGCTATCCTTGAGCAATCCAGTCTACATTTAAGGAAAGCAAACTTTTTTTTTTTTCTTTTGGTTAAAACTTCAGGACTAAGGGTGACCCTTCCTCCCTCTCCCCCTCCTCTTCATGGAATTTTCAATGTATTTCCTCCAAAACATAACAGAAGGGGTAGAAACTGTGCTTTTCCTAGGCATGTTTGTTATTTTATCACTATTTGTTGAAGTTCAAAGACAGATTATGTGCTGGTGGCCACAGACAGAGCACAGTGGCCTATGGCATAACTCTGCATGCCAAAGCACCTCTCTGCTTGCAGACTGCCAAGGCACAGGGGTCTGAGAACGCTATCTAGTCTTATCTCCACTGACACATCAAAAGGCCTCTGGAAGTTGGGCCAAGGCCATCAAACACATTTCACCTAGATGTTTTCATAGGTGCATACTGACAAGTCTTCTGGTTCAATCTGTTGTATCTATGCAGGGTATTTTATAGGGTTTTTAACCAGTAAGCTGCCTGCAAAAACAACCTGACCAATTCTTGTTAAATAGAGGATTCTTTTTTTCCCAAATAAGTTCACACATAAGCTCTTTAAAGTTCATTTTATTCTTCCCTCTAATTGACAAAGCTGCCAAGTTCTCTTCCAAGTTTCATCTAATGAAACCTAGATTGACAGAAAGGAGAAATCAATTCCAAATTCATGCCAGCTGAAGGTCAATTTGCCAGTTATTCTGGAGGGTGTAGCTTCCAATGGTCATGCAAAATTTTAAAAACAGCAAATTCGTCTGACCACTGTAACTTTCTCTTCCCGTTTCCATTAGATGTGATGGCATATTCGTGTCATCTTCTAAGTTTACATGATGTTGTCAGTGTTCCTAGAAAACTATCATGACCAGCCTCATGAAGTTGAGCGATAATTTCAAACTGCATTTAATCCATATATTTGACTCCATAATTCTCATCTCTCTTACAAACAAGAACAGAATTTGCATATATTATCCAAGCTGACATAATAAATTATGTGCTAAAAAAATATAACCAGCAAGTTAACTGAAATATAAGGAAGGGCCCTTGTATTTAGGCACTACATATGCTAAGTGGTAATGTGCTAAATAGGAACAGCTCTATAGTTAAGAACAGTCTCCAAAGGGAAGAGCAGCTTGCAGGAGACCTGCAGCCTTACCTGGAGTACTTGAGGATAATCAAAGACTTGGTTCTTGTGACAGCGTTTGCGAACAGCAGGGACCCCATCCGAGAGATTCGTGCATTTGTCCAGGACCAACACCGACTCCCCATTTTCGGCCTGAAGAGCTTCCAGTTCGGAACGGTACTCGGGGTGCAGAGCCATTTGAGAGGACAGAACGAAATACCTGCGAGGACTGAAACACCACGGCCACGGTTACCCCACGGGGCTGCCAGCTCGCTCCCAACATACGCTGGAGCACATTCCTCTCCTTCCTGGAAAGGCAGCAGCAGATTAACCAAAGTTGGACACATCACCAAGACCATTTCTGTAGGCAGGGATGTAAGTGGTAATGATGCAGTAAAATGAAGTCTTGGATAGAAGTGGTTCAGTATTATTTGCAACTTGTAATGAGTCAATACTTACTATCTTACAATAAGCACTTGCATTTCAAACTGCTTTGTAAACTGAAGTAACAATCGTTCGGTTACACATTAGAACAGCTCAACATCGATGCCAGGACTGTTCATTCTTTTATTTCATGCTTTTTTTCTAATTACAAAGTAGTTAGGATATTGGATGCTGCTGCTAGATTCTCTTCCCAAATACTTTATCCACAGTTTCAGCTGAAGAAAAATTGCCGAACTGACCAACCAGTTACCCTTTACTCTTTTACAGTCTTGACATGGTGATGGCAACAGCAGGACAAACTCCTCCCATTGTCTGTAATTCATTTCTGCCCTGTCAGGACAAAGGTAACATTTCCAGGACAACACTGAAGGTTCATTACCCCATTCATTTACAACTCCTACCATATTTCAAAATCATAAATATTAAAAAGAAAAAGTCTCTTAAAACCCAGGTATTTCAAAATGCTAATTTACTTTGAAAGTAAAACACACAGGGATGGAGTCTCAAATTATATGTTCACAGCTTTAAAAATGTTGCAATACAGTATGTTTGCAATAAAGTATGTTACACTCATTTGATTTTCTTTTTAAAGGGATGTGCTTCACTTAGCATTCCAGTTCTCTACATGTGATACTATTTTTAATATAAAGCTCCAAAAACACAAACTTACACATTATAAAATCAGACTTTTCCTGCTGCTTTTCTCACCCTTATACTTATACTCATGCTGGGCTTGTTAGTTGCTCTAATTAACAGCTGAGTTGCAAAAAATTTGCTTTCTTAAACATACTTTCTTCCCTAAGCTTCAAGTCACTACCAGCAGCTTTATAGAACACATATTTCTAGCAGAGGTGTACTAAAACCTTTTTAACTGCCCAAGCAAATCAAAAACTTGCAGTTTAGCTCTGCAAGGTGGAGACGAGGCAGGAGTTTGCCTTAAGGAAAGGAAATACTGTTGCAGATGAGTGAAAAAAAAATACCTGTGACTAGCTAAAAACCATGCAGGGTCATTAAGGGATATGTTTAAAATCAATTTTTGCCTTTAAACAGTCATCACCCCATGACTTGCAAACCTAGTGACGAAATCTTGCCATGAAAGAAACTGCAACACAGCTACCATAAAATATTCCTCTAGGTCAGTGGAATGCAATCCTTTATTCCAAGCAAGCCTGAATCCTGAGTATCCTTCCCTTATCACACCTCCTTCATGAAACAAATGAGTTTGTGAATGTGTTTCAATTAATAATGCTAAGCGGCCACTAGATGGTACTCTGGAGACTACAGCCCAGTCCTCACACAAGGTTATATTCGGTAATGTTTTGGCTCTTGCACATTCTCACGGGCATATAAGCTCACACACTTGGACCAGCTTCCACGTAAAGGTTTCCCTATTAGGCCCAAAGCCAGCCACAGCATTTGGCTGACTGCACGGACACAAACCATGTCACTGCACTCTCTTCACATCTATGCTCTACAGAAACAGCTAAGCTCACTGCGACGCTGTGCTACACGGCAGTCACGTCGAGAAACACGAAAAGGAGAATAGAGGGCATTCGTGGAAAGCAAAGCACTGCTGCACAAGCTTGCCCTGTACCTGGCTGCGACGCCCAGCGCAATACTCCAAGCTGCTGCAAGGCCGCCCTCGCCGGGGGTGAGGGCACTTGGAGGCAAGCTGCAGTAACACCGCTGCTCCAACACTGACAGCAGCCTTTCCACTATAGCTTGCTACTTTAATAACACATATTTTCTACAAAATGTGCGTTAGAAGAAAGGAACCAAAGCTTTTCTGAAACCTGATTCTCTGCAACAGACAAGTCATTTACTCCCCCTGCCCATTGCCTCAGTCCACTCATCTTTTTGACAGGGCCTTACTTATGTTCTTACTCTTTTTGTCAAATCTTTTCAGCTGCTAAAGAGGTTTATGAAATATGAGATTTTTTTTTTTTTAAATCGATTAAAACACATCTTTCAGACTTTCACCTACTTTTGTTCAGACCAAATGAATAAATTGGAAAAAACAGCCCTTTACACAGTAAATCATTTTAACAGCTAAATACATTCTCTCTTATTTCCCCTTGGCTTGCTTTACTTCCAGCTACAGGGTTTATGTCTCCCTGCATTAGTTTGGAAGATAAAAATCAGTATTCTAATCTCTGGATTCTAATAATCAAGTCAGCTCTCATGTACACTTGTTTTTCATGAGCTAACCACACTAAGCTCTGTAAGACTCATTCTGCAAGACCTTCTTCCTTCAAACTTCCATTAGGAGCTCCTCCCTGTACCTGTTCCAAGTTTTCAACACTGCTTTGGAAGGATCCCAGAACTACAGAAGCACTCAAAGTGATCGTACTTTAATAGCAAGGCCCACGTGCACACACAGCAATGCTTACCAAATTGCCCAAGCCTATCAACAAGTGAGCAGCTAAACATATTCAACAGAACCCATATTAAACACAATATTGAATATCCTTTGCTCAGTTCACTGGGATTGCTTTACCCTGGTCCTCTTTCCGGTAGATCCACTTCCGCAGACAGTGGGCTGTAGACAGGAATACTGACATCATAGCCTTGCCGGTAGGTCCACGTGGAAAAGCCTCCACCAGCCAACAGAGCCCTGAAAAGCACAAAGAGAGAGCCCGTAAATACAGTAGGTTGATCATTCAAAGTCCAAGGCATGATTTGTTGATTACCATTACCAGGATATCAAAAGAATATGTGTTCCAAAAGACAGGTTTTTCCTCAACTTTCCTTAGCGGTATTTTTCACACAGTTACTTTAGCTTTCCCATACTGGATTAATACCAAATGGGAGCCAGTCACTAATGGAAAATTTAGGATTATATATAAGACGCCAAGGAAAGAGATGGTGAGACAATATATTGCAGCCATTATGATTTTTGAAATCTTAAATGCCCTAAGTCAATTCTAATTTAAATAAATACATTCCCAAATACATGGGTTAATTAACATACTCCTCAACACTCATCCTAAAACATTGGGTAGCACAGCGTTTGAAGAGTTGGAGACAAGCTTTATTCCAGGTGTAAGTCCAATAATACAATACTTTGGCAGCTTACAGCAACTCAGAACTGTCAGGCTGGAAACTTCTAAGGAATTATTTGCTATTGTACTTACAAAGCAATCACACAAACTAGTAAAGTTTATTTAATTTTTACATTGCAAAAAAAGAATTCTATAAATGAAAACATGACAAGGACTCCATTATGATCTGAAATTAATTTCCAAGAGTAGAGGCAGCTTGGGATGCTATGTGCTAGAAAGCATGGGAATAATCAATCCTGGATAAATTAAGATATATTTCACCCTCCCAATGGGATGGCCTCAATTGTCTGTGGCTTTTCCTAGATGGGGCAACCTTCTGCCACACAGAAAGAAAGAGCTGTAAGGAAGAAGCGAAAACAATGCATGCACAAGAAAACAATGCATCATTCATTGAGTCAGAAGGAAAAGCTGTGTTAT
Organism: Crypturellus undulatus; assembly: GCA_013389825.1. Classification (NCBI taxonomy): domain Eukaryota; kingdom Metazoa; phylum Chordata; class Aves; order Tinamiformes; family Tinamidae; genus Crypturellus; species Crypturellus undulatus. Next base: position 74,401 of record VWPW01030981.1, read on the forward strand.
TATCTCCCATGCCAAATCAAGAGGCTTTGAAATATGTGAATAGAGTTACCATTCAGTTACCATTGCATCCCCAGGGACCAGGTGGTACAACAAACACCCCATCCTACTCCCCCAAAGAAGCTCAGCTCTAGCTTTTCTCAGTTAGCTTTCTTGAGCAGCTTATTAAACTTTCAGGCCTTTGCCACAGAACAACATGGTGTGCTATACTTCAAGATGCCCTGGGGATACTGGGTCTGCTAAAGTTACCATATAAAGTAATTTGCAGAAAAATATTTTTCCAATTCCAATTTTCTCTCATTCTCGAGGGAAAGCAGCAGAACACAAACATACCACTGCAGCAGGCACCACAGAAGGGATCCTGAGGAGCAGTACTTGTTGAAGCAGCTGTGATTACAGTCAGAAGCCTTATTTCCCCAAGTTTGCACACTGTCAGTTTGTGAACTGAGCAGGCACTTATCTCCCTTGTTTTCAATTATTCTGAATTAAATCTTTAGTATAATATTTGGAAAAGCATTTTTTTCCATGGCTGTTCTATAATCAGTTATCCACATTATCATCCAGGACCCCATCTATCATTTTCCCTCCCTCAGAACAAGAAATCCTGCTTGAACACCAGTATGTCCTGCCTCTTCTAATTCCTCTCAGGGGTCCACAAGATACTTCATTTCTGGCTCTAACTGTAGCACAAACTTGACCAGTATCCTGACAATAGGATCATCCTTTACCATGTGTGACTACATCCAGTTAGTCAAGTAAGCAGCACTAAATGTCATTTAAGAGGCTCTTTGAAAATCTTAGAGGCAAGATTAGAGGTGTAAGTTCATGAAAACTATTAAAATTGAAGCAATTTGTCTTTATTACTCTTCACTCACAATACAAACCATTTGAAGAGCAGAAATGACTTGAGAAGACACAGTGATAATAAATCAAGTCAGTGCTGAGTGACAATTTATCTTCCAAAGCAAGTGAGTAGTTTGGATTCTCCTCCAGAGCCTCCTCCTCGGTGCCAACTCTGTGTTGATGTACAGTGGTGCTACAACCACTTGCCCTCCAGGCGTCATGTTCCATGTCACATTCACATAAACTCAGATACGAGCAGGGAGAAAAAAACACCTTGGGTCTTGCTGTTCTTGCACTTTAAAACCCTCCCTTTTCTTTTTTTCACCCCCTAATTTGGAAACTACAACCAGACTGTTTTAATTGGATCCGGTGTAAACATGACGGCACTTCATCAGCCTTGAGAAAGCAGGTGTGTGTCACACAGATTTTTACTTAAAGAAACCCAGGGGAACCGGCACCAGTTAAATAACTCCACTCAGATTTTCATTGTATGGTGCAGGGAGGAACAGAGGCATTAACTTCCTAAGTACTCAAGACAAACAATCTTTAAATTGCACTGATCACAGAGGAGGGAACCTGTTCCCGACTTTTCACTGCTTCCCAGATATTGATCCTTCCATCTTCCCAGAAGGACCCTAACTGGACTGTGCTCTAAATGCTCCTGCCCAGCTGCCATCATCCCCAGTTTCAAAACCTCACAAGTCAGCGGAACCCATTTCATCAACCAGCAAAGCTGAAGCAGGAAGACATGTTCAAAGCAGGAACCACATGTTCAAATACATAGCTATAGAGTAGGCTAGCCAAAGAAATTCTTTCACCCTCAAATATTGTACTAAATGGAATGGCATCTATTAGACAGCTTATTTTCAAAGCATTATGACGGGAGTTGCATGTGTTATGGCAGTTAGTACCAGCAACATAGCCTTCATGCCAGCAAGGCAGACTTCAATCTTCAAACTCAGGGAACAGGTTGTTTTGATATAGTCTTCTGGAAATTTGTTTTTAAAATTATATTAAAAAAAAAGAACAACCACATAGTGAGATAACCTAGCTAAAGACTTTCCCAGGTGCAAAATTACTATACAATTGAATTGCCCTTTGTGCACAAGGGCATTTACCTGGATTAATATTCTGCAATAAATCAATACAACATAATTCCATTATATCCCAATGACTTTATAGCACTCTACTGCTCAACTAGTTATGGTATCTTATATGTGCTGAATAAAGGTAGCATGCACTCCCTGGGCAAACTTCATAAATATCACCTGTGATTTTCATCAGTGATCCCACAAAATCCCACAAATCCAGTTGTTCTGGAGTTGTATTAGGATAATTCAGTTCTGTCCTTCAAAATCCATCAGGCTCTGCCAGAGTACCTTTACTCTGGCCTGCAGCTTCTCTAAGAACAGCTATTCTGCACACTTAGCCAGCTTCCCACTCTGCAACATGTGTGTACATTCCCAGATTAACATAACACATTTGGTCCACTTGTTCTGTTAGATATAACCCAATTTGCAGCACATTGCAACCACACTCTGCACCACTTGAGTTCTCCCAGGTCCTACCACAGACTTCTTCACAGACTTCACTCCTGTGACCAGGTTTTTACACTACACATAAAATAACTTGTCTACTACCTAAGAAAAGGAGTACCCACACTTTTCTAGCTCCAAATCTCACTGCTGCCTCTCTTGCATCAGCACTGCATGTTCCCTTACATGCAGTTGCACAGCAAGTCAGATCAGCAAAGGGATTTCACCAAAATCTCATGTCTCTGGTCTCCAAAATAGTTAAGTTTTTCACATGATTGGTGACTTTATTCTAGACCCCATACAAGGAAAAGAAAATGAACATGTGGCCAAAGGAAAAGCAGAACTCCTCTTTTCACCACCATCCCACTGTTTTTACATACACACCAGCATCACATGAAACTGTAATCTGACAGAGCTGAATTACATAATGACTCCAGCACAGTCATGTTAGCAAAACTAAACCTTTAGTATGTCTCACTTGGCTGAAGTTTTTTTTTTTTTTTGTCCAGGCACAAAACACAGTATTACGAGTAAAAGTACAGTTGTACAAGCACCTTTAACCTGATAGGTACTTTTGCCAGAAAAAAAAAAAAGGATTTGATTTTTGATTTGAATTACCCAGCTTTGCCCAGTACAATTATAAGCACTTAGAACAAACACCTACTGAGTAATGAATTTCCTGCACAGGAAGACAAGATACATAAAAGCAATTACAAGTGGACTTTTAATAACAACAAAAAGTTGTGCAGCACACAAAATCTACTACATGTAGTTAACAAATTGACTTCCATGGACATATATGTGTACATGCACAAACACACAATCCCAGAATAATAGGATCCCAGTGCATCTTATAAAACAAAATACTATCAAGTAAAAACTCATCTTAAGAAATACAAAACTTGACACAAATACAGATACGTAGTAACAGCTAAAGCGCTTTGGTTCCCTAAGAACGATGCTTGACTGCCCTCTTCAGGCTACCCCGTACCACGTGCGTATGATACCATGCAGGGAAGTGCAAATCACCCAGGCACTCATGCAGTTACAAAAGCTAAACTTATTCTTTGAATGCATCAGGAACAGAGTTCTGTTTTAGCACCCAAGAATAATGTTTTAAATCATCCATGATGCAAAGAAATCTAGATATACTCCATATACAATGATCTTAGCAAAGGTCTCATATCTTAGTGAAGATTTTGTTGACAAAATATTTGACATAAGAAAATTCACCTTGATATTCAGAAGACAGACTGGTTAAATAGGACCTCACTTGGAACTGGCAGAAATGTATTTAGTAACAGTTTTTAAACTACACAAATTTAACTTGTTCTTATTTTAGCTTTCTTATATTCTACTTTCCTTTTACAAAAGCAAACTATTCTACAAGTGAAAAGTAAGTTCAGGATTCACAACACCTTTTATGCTCTTGGCAAATATTTTCAAAAAGCACTTGCTGGAGAAGAACTAAGAACAACTGTTAAATTACTAGTACAGTGCAATTGTTAAAAAACAGATTCACCAGAATGACAAGTGCCTTTAAAAGTCCTTGAAGCATCCTTCAAACTTATATTGAAAATTAAAGCTAGGATTCATCTTTGAACTTCCAATTTGCATTTAATGGGACTTCATTAATGGGACAGCCTTCAGATTTGGTAACAAGAAATGTGGGTCTAAAATTGCAACTTTCCATCCTCACAGCACATCTAACAGCAGATCACATCCCTTCCAAAATTAAGAATGAGGTCAAACTGTCAGTTTCCAGGAATAAACACTTGTACTGAAGGAAAGGGGAACTGACTGTTTCCTTTTTTTTTTTTTTTCTCCCTCCTTGAAAAGACAAAGTCTTACTAACAGAACACCAAAATAATTGGGGTTGGAAGGGACATCTGGAGACCCTCTGATCCAGTCCCCCTGCTCAATCGGAGACTCCTGCACCACCTTGCCCAGAACCATGCCCATGCAATTTTTTTTTTTTTTTTTATCTCCCATGATTTTTGACTACTCCTATGATTTTTAGTATCTCCAAGAGGAGAGGACCCCACAACCACTCTGGGCAACCTGTTCCAGTGTTCTACCACTCTCACAATAAAGAAGTATTTCCTTGCATTCAAGTGAAATTTCCTGTGTTTCAGTTTGTGCCACTGCCTCTCATCATGTCACCAGACAGCAGCGAGAAGAATTTTGCCCCATTTTCTTGACACTCTCCCATCAACACTCTATACACCCTGATAAGACCCTCCTGAGCCTTCTCTTCTTGAGGCTAAACAGTCCTAGCTCTCAGCCTCTACTCGCATGAGAGAAGCTCCAGTTCCTTAAAGACCTTTGTGGCTTTTCCAGCTTTGTAAAGGTTAAGGAGTGTGGCCTTTGTTATAAGCTACACTTCTGAGTTTGCTGCTTCTTTAGTGGCATTTAAAACCAGACCCAATACATGCAAACACAGCAAAAAGCATACCTATCTCTAGGAACATCCAGTGCAGTGTTATAATCCGGTGCCCCCCCAGGCAGCATATTGAAGAGCAGGTGATTTGTGCCTCGATCCCACCTACAGAAAAAGGAGGAAACTGTTAGAAAGGCACGTTCTCTGGACGGATGATAAACTCTTTCAAGGTCTAGCTGTGGCACTGACTCACAGTATACTCCCCTCCAGCATTCACCTGAACTTCCTCACTTGAGTCCTTCAAACACACATGCTGACGTGTGCAAGTACCTGGATAACTGTGCCAAGGCCTGAGCTGTCTCCTTGATGCGGAGCGTGTTCTGGTTGAGGACATCTATGGATGGCACAAAAAGGCAGGCCCGGTTGACATCGTCAGTGTAGAACTCGCTGTCAGAGATGGCAGTCAGTAGCTCGTTGTATTCCCGGGAGATGGTGTTGCTGACAGGCGTCCCATATTCATCCACGTACTTCTTCAGCGAGTAGATGTACACCTTAATTTTGTTTTTGGGGTTGAAGCCGCAGCGATAGACATCGAAGCAGGTATGCATCCTGCAGCTGAGGTCTCCCCGCTCAGGAATGGGGCTGTCAGCAGGGAGCTTCACCACGGGCACATCGTGGACGCTGCGTTTTTCAACGGTCCAGTCGCTGGATGACTCAATGGAGTGCGGCCAGAACTGGAACATTCCCGTGGCAATTAGGCCAAGCAGAACTATGGAGAAGAGGGTGATGTAGTAGATGCGATGCTTGGTTTTCATTCTTGGGATGAGGGCTGGACCCCGGGTGTTATATTTGGCTGAAGCACACATAATGGAATCAATTATCTCTTGTTTCTACAAAAGAGAAAAAGATAGGTTTGGGGATAAATTCTCGAAGAGACACATCGCTGTCACACAAGGTGCAGAACCACGCCGCTAATATTCAACTTTAGGAACATTCAGGTTCTTTGCCTCGGCAGGCTGCAGTAAAGTCCCTTCAGACACTCATACATCCCACCGAAACATAAGACGCCAATTGATCTACACAGTGGGAAAATCACTTATCTGCTGGGTCTCCCTGCCACAGAATGATGCTGGTGGCCAGTTCACAACCACAAAGCACAGAAGCATGTCGCTTGGGGAGCGGGCTGGGAGAGGAGTTGGGGGGCCACAAGCACTACAGAGTTAAGATGCCTTCATAAGTCTCACTCCCTCTATGTCTAAATGGATTCACAGTGAATAATAAAAAGGTAACCAATGCTTGAATCAGCTGTGAGAGAAGAGAATCAACCTGGATACCCCATAAAGGGCTTCTGAAGAAGCATCACATACAATGTAAGACAATATAAGACTACTGCCTTTCTCTGACATAAAATAGTTTTCAAAACACATTTTATAGGAGCCCAACCATACCCAACCAAAACAATCACCATGTACTTCTGCTACAGACAAGGAATTAACTTTGCCAGTATGCCTTTTGGGGGAAAAAAAGAGCCCTACGAGTTGCTAGCATGGCCACGTAAGAAAAAACATCTAAAGTAATAGTTGAGGGTAACCTGAAAAACAATTTAGAGTGAAAAGCACAACACAATATAAAGTATCATAAATCCATCCCCAGAAATACTGTTGTCTTGGATTTTTAACAAATATTTGCACAAAAAATGTAGTTCCATCATGAGGTAATTTTTATCCAGTACAGATTGAAGGATCAGCAGCTCATTACATGCAAAAAGCTTCTTATGTTTTCAACTCAAGGTTTCATACTGAAGAACTACAACTGGAATCTGTATTCTTCTCTGAGAGCTCCTTAAAGCCCTAAAGCTTTTCCCTTCCTCAGAGAACACAGGTGACATGGTTAGCGCGCTCATCCTTCCTGAGCCTGAGGGGAACGATGGGATGTGTTCTTGCTCCCAGAGCAGGAACGCTTCACAGCCACCTGCACCCCGGAGAGCTAAAGCGAACCCAGCAGCTACCTCCACGGCACCAGCCCGGGAGAGGAGCCGCGGCAGCCCGACGGGCTGCGGGGGCGCCGCGGCAGCATCGCACGGAGCGCCCCGCACGGAGCAACCGCGACGCCCGTGCAACGAGCAGCGCTGCACGAGCGGCTGCGTTAACCCTCGCGTTACCCCTCGCGTTACCCGTCGCGTTATCCCCGCCGCAGCTTTCTGCTCGGGCCTGGGGGAGCCCCGCTGCGCCCGCCGCGGCGGCACTCGGGGCCGCCCGGCGTCTCCTCCCGCTGCGCCCGCCCGCTCTCCCTCTCGTTCTCGCTCTTTCACCTCGGCCCGCAGTCGCTCGGGCCCCAGCGCCCGCGCCGCCAGCTCGCGGGGGGCCCCGCGGGCCG
>VWPW01030981.1:81877-100231 GCA_013389825.1 Crypturellus undulatus
GCGCGCGGCCGTTAACGGTCGGCGGGGGCGCGCGGCGGGGCGGCCCCGCGCTCCGCGGGCGGTATGTGGCGAAGGGCGCGGCCGGAGGAGCGCCAGGGGCTGCGGCCTCACGCTCAGCTCTGCCCTGCACCTGCTGCCGCTGCAGCGTTTCCTGACTGCTCCCTGCATTCCGGCTTGGAAGCTGCTCGGATGCGAGCTGCTTTCCAGGTGCGAGCCTCCCAGTGCATCAGTGGAAAAGAGACCTCCCCAGACCCTTCCAGGGCAGCTCAAACCCTCTCTTGACAACTGACCTCATGGAAATGGGTGGATAAATATGTCACACGAAACTCCAGCTGTGCCTGAATGACAGACACTGGGGTTTTGTCCCCAGATGGCCCCCTGCTCTGCCTGCCCTGCGCCCTGGTGCCATCCTGCAGTGCGCGGCCACGGCGAACTCCTGAGGCAGGAGCAGGATGGCCTCACGCCTACTCCCTGCTGGCAGCTTGCGCCTGTGCACGGCCCTCTCTTCTGCCAACGCGGGGATGGAGAGGAACTGCTTGAAGGGCCGGTCGTCTATGGTGTAAAACCTTAGGTCTTTGGGGAAAAGTGCGGCAGCCGTGGAGCTGCCACGTGACAGGTTTCCGCATGGGCTTCTGCTACCGCAGCCCCCTCAGCCGCCTAACCCTGGCCAGGGGGTCCCCACTCTGCTGCCCCTGGTGACACAGAGCACGCAGAATAGCGGGGCAAGACAGCACCGGTGCCATCCTGCTCTTCTGGGATGTTCTGGGAGCACTACCACCCACAGCCCACTGTGCCACCCTGTCACCTGCAGTGCTTTTCTTTCCACTCCTCGTTTTTCTACAATACTGATTTTAATTTTCACACGCAATGTTGAAGCTGCAGCGTGCTGGCCTGCAGTACACGTTTGAGAAGGGGCGCTCCTACGCGGGTGTTTGACCCTGCCCTAACGCTTTGAACTGCTTCTCGCTCTGTGTTCACACAGCACAGCGCCCCAAGGCAACCGGGCTGCTGGACATGGCTTAGCTCGTCCCCTTCCCCTGCCCTCGGGAATGCTGCTCTCCGTGAGCTCTCCGCACGCGCACATGGAGGCACGGAGGCACCCAGCGCTCCCGCGCGGCTGCAGAGATGCTGTCACTGCGGCGCTTCCTCTGCTTTCCCACAGCTTCTTCTCACGCACGTAGCGGTCTCACGTTGCTTGGCAGCTGATAAATATTCTCAGATCCGCTGCTAAATTGTACATTGTGTTGGCAACATTCAAAGCCAGCAACAAAGAGGATTTATGGATGTTAAAACGAAGCACCCTTTGTCCCTTTTGAGGTTTGATGAGCTTTCTCCTCATGCCCAGATCAAGTTATCGTGGTCTGGTAGAGCATTAGTAATTTGGGGCAAACCACGTTCATTGTGAAGCGACCGCTGCCGCTTTTGTGAATCGCGAGGGGCGCCGTCACGTGCCGGGGCCGCGGGGACGCGCGCGCCGCCCCCCGCAGAGCTGGGGCTCGTCCGCCCGCGTGAGCGGAGCCGGGATGCGGCTGCGCCGGGGCGGCGGGGGAGGGGGACACCGCAGCCCTGTCGTGTGACAAGGACACTGGCTGCTCCACGTGCGGCCGGGGGGGCCGCGGCCACCGCGCTGCAGCCCGTGCGGCGCCCACGGGCGCTCCCTCTGCCTCCCTGCTCTGCCGGGGAGAGGGAAGAGCAGCCAATGAAATACAGCCCAACATTCTGGGGGGCTTGATGGTACTGTCATCCCTTGGGAAAATTTGGGGAACAATGTAGTTTTAGTAGGATCTTAAAATGAAAGAAAAGCAAGCAGCCTACACTATTTTATTTCAAAACAGCAAGAAAAATGCATAGTCTGTTTTGCTAGAGATTTCCCTCAAATCACATCAGCGAGTCTGTTTGCATTCTAGTGCTGTAGCTGAGCCAGACAAGTCTGCAGCGCAGCATCTATTTTTAGACTCCAGGTTGCCATTTATAGCTTGTAAAAATATTCATCACCATCTGGATAACAAGCTATCAATTTTTATAAATGTACACGAGAGATTAGGTACTTATCTCTCTGCTTTGCCCTTTTATGTCCTGCCTCATATGACCCTTTTGGAGTCATCTGGGAATTGCTTCGGTTTTAAGCTCCTTACCGTCACGCCATACACTCGCCTGCTACCGCGTACGGCATCGCGTGTTTTCTGCTGGGGTGACCAGGGTACAGGACAAAAACCAGCAGCCACGCAGCCCCCTTATTCTGCATCTCCTGCACCCAGGGCGGTGGCATGTGTGACTGTGAGGTGCCTCACGCAGTCAGGACAGGAGGCAGCACCTTCCGAAAATGCCATCTATAATAAGAGGAGACAATTGTAAAAGGCACATAGGAAGGCCTTGGAGGTATCTTCCCCATCCCCACTCCCCCTATTTTCACCATATGACCTAATGTAACTAAAAATCATGGCTGGTATTTATCTTCTGAAATATTTGATACTGGCACTACCAGATATCACATTACATGAAACAGTTTGGTTCCAGTATAAGGCAAAGCAGGATACTGTAACAGCTAGATCACCTCGTCTCACTATGTCAGTTTATGTCTTACAGCTAAATGATAGCCTCATTTATATCAGCTGAGCATATAATTAGCCTGATCAATAACCTGTATCTAGCAGTCAATTGCACAGTTTTAGTCTCTTGAGCTGCTCCATCACATACTCCCACTGTGGCTGTTCTGTGATTGATGGTGCAGGTCAAAGTCTAATCTACTTCGTGCCTGTACCTCTAGGTCCTCCACTGCCTTCCCAAGGCAGAAGGAAAAAGAAATGTAAAATACTTCAGAGGTAGAGCTGCCACTGAAGGATGTGAGGCTTGAGGAGGCTCAGTTAGGCAAGCACTACCTTCAAAGAAATTGCAACGTAACAGAAAGGCAGAGCCACAAACTCTCCATCAGCGTAATTTTAGCCATCCCTAAAGCCTTCTTCCCATGTCATGTTTTGAAGATGAATTAATATTTAATCAATTGAATTGATTTCTGCACGGAGGAATTCAGGGACAGAACAGGTCATGACAAGCATCTGCCTAGAATAACTCGGCGCTTGTGCGCGAGCTCTGCAATCAGACCTTGCTGGAGAGCAGCAGGGAATAGACAGAGTTGCTAAAAATAGCACTTCCTTGCAGTGTTTTTCCAGACTATTTTTGATTCTTGATTCTGATAAGGTCGACTGGCTATTTACTAAAAATAGCTAGTCCTAGCAAACTGAGGACAAAAATGTATTTATAACCACGTCACACTGAAGTACATTTGTTGACTGCAGATAATGTAGGATCTTATCATCAGTCAATTGCCAGTGTTTTATGTAAGTTAGTAATAAATAAACCATTAATTGGAAGAATGAGTTTCTCTATCTTGTCACTTTCTCAAATGCTGTACATGTATTTTGGCACTTTTCATGGTATTTTACTGTGCTTGTGCTGCTCCTCATGTCATGATCTGAACTGCTTCAGAAATATCTAGAACAATCCCCTGTGAGGTGAGCCATTCCCACCGAAATGGCTGCAGAGGCCATTAAAAGTGCAAAAATGGTTTTACTGTTTTGTGTGCCTGATACTTCAGACACTTCTCCCTTCAGGAAACCTCTCTTGCACCGTTATGATGCCCAAGAGCAAATGCAAACTGCGCCCACACTCATCCCACCACTCATCACGTTTGCTGCCTACTAGTGGCACCAGGGAGATGGACTGACTGACAGATGCCAAGCTCAGCACCATCTCATGCCACCCTCCTCCACAGCAACTGAGAGATTTGCATGCTCTGTCCCCATGGTCTCCTCTGTTAAGCACCAAAGTGCAGCTGGCTCCTAAGCATTTTACATTAATTACTTGCTATCTATGCCATTGGACTCTGGCACACAGAAACCATTACGAGCATTTTACCCATGAAGGGTATTGGATCCTACCTGATCTGAGATTGGAAGGAAAACCAGAGAACTCAAAATACAGAAGCTTTTTAGAACTCAGATGAAACAATCATAGTTCTAGGAGCAGATTTGGGTATGTTTATGTGCTCATTTGGATATGTTTATGTGCTTTTTCACCCTTATCTGGGGCCAAGCTGACACTGAAATCCTTAATTACTTCTGATCATCATTCAGGAAAAGATAAAACATTTTAACAACTTCTAGTCTCTGTCTTTCCGGGAAGAGTGAAACTAATAAGCATAAAAAAAGACACTACAGCACCATACTAGAGAGTTAAGAGCATATTCATTAGAAATGAAATAAAAAATACAATGATGCAGCAAAACAGGGGGTAGCAGGCAAACAACACCCCCACCATTTCATACCCTCACCCCAATCCAAGGAAAGCACTTATATAATACAAATTAGAGATCTCAAACAGGGGCTAGAGGATGGATTTTACAAAGTAATTTTCCTGCTATACAGAAAATATATTCTTTGCTGGAAGTCACTGCTGAGCTGTTAAGGACCTAGGGTTTGTCACTGCTCAGAAAAGCCCCCGGAAGGCCCGTTGACCTCTAATGTTTCCCCACCAGTTTGCTGAAAACGTCGTAGATCTCTGGCTTCTCCTGAGCAAACTGCTCTGCTGTATTTTTCTGCAGCCAGTCGGATGAGCGCATCTGTTGCTGCAGGAGGCCAATAAGGTCACCGAGGTTGGAGTTGCCAGTGCAGGTGGGCTCCTGGTGGCGGGATACAAAAATGACCTCGTCCGTGCTATCTGCTTTGCCATCTTGATCGGACTGACACGGCTGCTCCTTGGCCTCAGCCAAGATCTCCCGCTCCCGCTCTTCCAAAACTTTGCGGATCCGCTGCATACCTGCACGGTGTAGGTAAGAGAAACACTAATGAGTTAGATCAAGCCGCAAGGGTCTCCAAATGCCTGTGAGATCCAGAAAAAAAAATGAAGCAGCAAAGAATAAGAATAGAAGGACTGACTATTCCTTCTTCCTACAATAAGAATAGAAGAAAATGGAAGAAAAAAAGGATGATAATAGTAACAGAACAGTTTGGGATTAAAGAGTATTTTAGAAATTCTGAGAGGAGGAAAAAGAGAAGAAAACATTACTCACCTAACTGTAGTCGATGGATTTTGTCAGCAAAGATAATGCGGAACCATCCAGGTTCACTGCATTCAAAGGCTTTACCGCAGGATAGCAGGACCTTGTTATCAAGAAAACGCCTCCAGAGCAGCATCTCCTCCTCAAACGTTCCTGTCCTAAGGTACTGGGAGAGTTAGCAGAACGGCCAGAGGTTAGTAACACACACGTCAACTCACTGAGATCCTCATGAATCTGTGATTCCCATGAGGTCTGTGAAGGCCTGGGGAGACACTTTTTGCCTCCGGAGAGTAGCAGTTGTGATACAAAAGAAGAAATGAGAAGGAAAGTGGCTTGAGAGCAATAAGATTCCTGCAAGGAGGGAAATGCACAGACAGACTAAAGGAAGAGCACACACAGAAATGCTGGTCAGCCCTTCTCTCTGCTCATGAAGACCACAGACGAGGCTTTAGCAAGACATTTATCGCTATATTAAACGTTCCTCTCAGCTCCTTGGCACCAGGTGCCTGCCCTCAGCCCAGGAGAAGCCTCCTTTCTTGAGACTACCAACCTTTCGGAAATCAATCCAGACAAAGAAGCCTGCATTGCGGTTGAGAAAAGGAACCCCAAGTGTCTTCAGCTCATCTGTTACATACGTATGGGCAGCTTTTAGGCGGGCATGGTTGGCCCTCAGGTACACCTGGTTGATCCAGTCTAACCAGAGGGAGAAGACAGAGAAAAAAGTTGCAAACTGAATAAGAATTCAGATGCGTACAAGTTTTCAAAACACTCATAATGCCTTTTTCCATTTCACCCTTTTCCATTTCACCTTCCTTCTTTTGTTTTCTGCCACCTCAAAAACAACAACAAAAAAAGAGGGCTAAGAACTTTTTCCTATATTCACTACTCCTAGTTGCTGTGGATAGTTGCACTCCAAGTAGGACAAAGCCAGAAATCCAACTGTTTTCCTCCTCCCACAAGCTTGTACTCTTTGTCTCTGCTCAGCTGGTTTTACGCAACACTAGCCATTTCTGTATAAAAAACTACAAGCACACTTCTTCAAAGCTCTCCTCTCATTCTGCTCACGAGGAACTCAGCAGAAATGTGTTCCTTTCTGAGAAACTGCCGGCCATGTGTTACATGGCAGGTTCTGGATTGTGAAGGGCTGTTAATTAAGCTGTACAAACAAGAGGCAGTTTGAGAAAGTATGGGGAAAGGATCCCCTGAGGTAGTGAGATACACAGAACAGCAGAGGATCATTTGTTCAGCTACTCACTCACCCCTGTCTCTAAGCAGCTGTGCAACCTTGTGCTGGACAGGTCCACAAACCCCATGGAAATAACACAAAGAAGCCACTGCATTAGCAACATCTTGGTTCTCGGTGTATAAAGTACCAAAACGAATCCCAGAGACAGCAAAATCCTGCAGAAAACACAGACAGGCTGCTTCATTATACAGGAAGGCCTGGATACAATTATTGCTGCCTTGTTCCTTCTGGCACAAGGGACTCACGGCACCTGTGGGGAAGTGCCAGCCCAGCGGCGGCCGCCACTCACCTTGCTTATTCCCCACATCACATGAGTCCTCTGCGGGTCAGGCAATCTGTATGTGGAAGGATGCAGATGGGCAGTTAGTGTCATAGGTCCTGACGCTTTTGGATCACCAGCAGCATTGCAAAAACAGAGAGGCAGACAGAGCAGCAGGGAACACCAGTTGAGTAGGGGAAAATCAGATAGGACCTAACTTTAGAAACTAGGAACTCTGGCAGCTAGTTTTAGACAATTTTTAAAAATATTTCAGATCTATAGATGCCTGCCTCGAGTGCTATATTTAATACACAAGCTTTCTGTGTGACTTTGAAGCCTGCAAATTTACAGGCTAGAATTCATACATTCAATGCTGAAAAGCAGCCCCGCACCAATATACTTTCCAAAGATTAAGATGAGCTTGCTTGCTTGCTTTTAAACACCAATACTTTGAAGATGAAGTTCTTCCTCAGCATTACTGAGTTAACAGTTAACTAAACATATTATGTCCTTGCAAATAAACACAGAAAGAAAGAGTACCATTGGCAAAAAAAAAATGGAAGAAAATAAAGCATATTTTAAAAAGGTGAGATTTGGAAAACTTTTCATCTCATTAAATCATAATAAAACATATTCTCAAATCTTTAGTAACACTCTGATGCCACGACTATTGCAAGAAAAAATAAAGTAAGCAGCACCAGAAACTCTCCTCATCAATGGAAACATGGGGAAATAGATAACAATGTTTAGATAGCAAAGAAATTATCACTTGCAAGAAATTAAATATCTATTTCCAGGATTTGGAACTGCCAGAAGCAAGTAGGGAAGCACATATTGAAAAAATTATCACAACAAAATACAAGTTTTTTCCCTCCTTGCTTGATTGCACTTGCATTTGTTATTCAGAAACTACAAAAAGTCCATGTAAGGCAGACTCAGGATTTGCTTGCTCATGACGTAACTTCCAGTGACAATTTCTCAGCAAGGCATCATGTTGAATTGTCACTGGGAGATGGTCGGGAAGTAGCAGTCGATTTTACCTGTCCATGCCTAGCACACTGTGAAACGTGGCAGATTCGTCAAATACTGACAACATGTAGATCTCATCTACTATCACATGCAATTCATGCCTGCAAAAGGACAAGAGGCAAGTTATGAAAGAGTGCTGCTTCTGATAGGGGAGAAATAACTCGCTGTGTATTACCCATCTAGGGCGAGCTGAACCATCATCTGCTCGGAATGGACAAAACTCCAGAGAATACCAATGATCCACAAGGAGGCTGGGAACCCACATTCATATATTTCTTTTCCTGTGTACATACAGAAAAACTGGGGGAAAGGGAATTTGGTTTCTTACTAAAGCAGCACAGGACCACAGTGTTTACAAGGACTCCTAAGAGGATAAATAAAACTTGCATTACTTGATGCAATTTACTTTGCCATTCCATGCTCCCTTGTCCCCACTACTCCCCTCTCCTCTCCTAAGCCCACTGCTGCGTGCAAAGAACAAGGCTGTTGGTCCGACTCAAAAGATATTCACAGAAAAATGAATGGACAGTGAATAATCCAACGGAGTCTGAAAACTGCATCTGACTCAGCATACCTCAGTCTTTCAGACTGACATACCTTTTAGCAAATTCCAGGTAATCCTGTAGCTCTGACAAGGAGTAGATGTCCCCTAGGGGATTTTGAGGATTCAGAAGAATTAAGGCCCTTACAGTGACACCCTGAAGAACATAAGAAGTGCAATATTAAGAGAAGATTCCCGACAGGATAAATTTTCAGCCTGCTAGAGCAGTCAGTGAGACACAAGAGTCACTAAGCTCACACTAATTCAGGCTCCCACCACTTCTCATCTTAAAGGTTAGATTTTTTATGAGAAAACTGGGAAAACTTTTAGCCACAGATTAAATCCTTTCTTGCAAAAGGCAAAGTCAACTGAGGGATATACCACAGAATTAATCTATGGTATTGAAGAGTTAGAGAATGTTATGGTCATTCTTAATAGCTAAACCTATTTCTGAGAAAGATGCTCTCCTCGGCCTGGAAGAGAAATTCCGGTGAGCTGTATCAGGAGTTGGGAAGTTACAGACTAGTTGAGGTTGCCCAGGAATGAGGCAAGGCACGAGTAATGAGACATTTGAGCCACCTGGATGCAAGCTGTTCACATCCCAAATGCATGTTAGGCTGGGAGCTGCCAGAGCCAGTAATGATCTAAAAATGCAGCAAAATAAATTCAAGCTTTCAGGACTATCTATTCATAAAGGTAATCCTCATCAGAATTTGTCTTCCAGATTTGCATCTCGCTCCCTCCTGCGAACACTCATGCTAGTCCATGCTACTAAGTAGCAGCAGTCATTCTGGGGTAACTCATCTTGCTCCTTGTGAGCAGAAACCCTAGCTAGTCCCTACTTTTCACAGCATGCCCAAATACACACTTTTGCAATATCAGTCCAGTACTCTGTGAATAGCCTAGCACTCTTGCTCTACCCCTTCTGTTATTGCAATGATGTCACGTGACCAAATCAGACATTTACACCTTGGATTCCTCCTAGAACCCCCAAGTATTTTCCCTCACGTACACGTGGGATTTGCAGCAGCTCAATCTCATCTTTTCTGTGTGGACAACGAGAATGACAGCTGCTGGGTTTTGAAAATGCTTTTAGCTTCAGGCCCTTCTAGAACCAGTTAACCCAAGTACATTGTAGGCTTAGTCAGCAATACGAAGCTCAGCTGCACTCACCTCTGCCCGGGCATCCTGCAAGGCCTTTTCCAGTTTGTCCACTGTAAGTTGAAATGGCCGAGTGCTGGTTCCAGTGATCTGAAAGACACCACAATGGAAAAAAAGAGCAGTTTATTTCAGCAGCCTGCCGTGAGCCATTGCCCCAAGAAACGTTTCCCAAAATAAAACGAAATTCAGTAACAGTGACCTAGCTTCCATGCTTTTATTCTTTTATACTACAGAGAGAATAAATAAATAAAATCAGAGAGTTGTTTATAGCACCCTGGCCACACACACAGAATTCTCTGGTTATCCCTGAGTAACTAAAACAATGTAAGATCTTCATGTGCTGTTCCACTCTTGGGACTATCCTTAGTAGGACAGTTCATAGTTCTATCTTCAAGGCTTCAATGGCTTTTTTTTTTATACTTTCCCCTTCAAGGGGAATGAGTTTATTGGGAGTAAGATACAAGACAGGGAAAAGACTGGAATCCAGACTTTTTTGCCTTCAGTAGGTTTATTGAAAACTATATGCCGCCGTTTCCTAACAATATTTTGTGAAAACATCCACAGGCTGCTGTTTGGCCCTGTTCTGAGGACTGTTCCAGAGATTCCCAAAGATTGGCACCTTCCAGTATCAATTATTTTCAGCTACAAAGGTCAGAATTCCTTTCCCTCAGTTCTTACCTTACTGTCTAAATAGGCATACACCAGCTTGACGTTACCGTAGAGAAACACGCTCTGGGTGATGCCACCATAAAAGGGAGTGGCAATCAGAACAGCTTCTGAAACCAAGGGAAGAAAGCTGGTTATCAACAGGTGAGAGCCCCTCTCTCTCTTCTAGAGTATTACAGACAAACACGACAGCTTTTCTTTACTGTTATGCCCCCGGAAGCATCTCAACGTTACCCATTTTTGCTCACTTTCTTTTTAAATACATATTTTTAATTTTCTGCAAGCACTGAACACCCATTCTCAATATTTCAGGAGACATTTGCTTAGTCCACAGTTAATCTAAGAAAAATAAACACAGCACCACCAAAGCAGCGGAGAGAGACAAGGTGACACATGAAGTATGGGGCCTGTAGACTGGGGAGACAATGAATTTTGCAAAATGACGTTGCAGGAAACAACGTCACTAGGCTAATTCCACTATTTCACTTTCATCATACAATATTTAAACTGAGTAACATCATTTCCCAACAAAAATAAACTTTAAAAAGCATCTCCCAGTCATCTACTTACCGCCTGGATCACAAAGGACTGTAGCTAATGCAGAAAACACAGAGCCACAACCATTCAGTACAATCACCTGTAAAAGCAAGAGAGGGACACTAGTAATACATCCGTCCATAGAGGAACACTGCAAAGTAATGTCTAACAGTATCACTGATCCCTAGTCCTCTAGCATAACGGTTCTCAAACTTTTCCTGCTGAAGTCTCACTTCTACCAGAGTTAACTTTGATGCTGTATTCTGCTTTGGAGATGCCTTGATTCTAATAAGCAATACAGTACTTAGTCAAAGAACAGGTGTTAATTAGGGAAAACATTTGCAGAGCAGTTCTGAACTGCCAGAAAGGCCAAGTACTTTTCATCAGCTAATCTGAGGTATCTTCTCTTTGTGGTAACAGCAGCACCTATGTTCCGAAGAATTTGTACGTAAGTAGAAACAGCTGCCTCAGAGAGGGGCAAGCCTGACAGATCCCATGAGTTTCAATCCAACTAACAGGAACAACCTGTTGTCTTGGAATGGCAACGATCCACAAAGGGCTCGGTGACAATTCCAGCTGACGTTATGCACAGGCTTCTACTGAGCTACTGCACCCAAAAGTGCAACTCAGCAACCGCTGCAGGTGTCCTTCATGTTGGGCAGCGAGTGGGAGGCCCTTGTGGTCCGCGCGCACCAGAGGCATCTCTCTCACCTCAGCGGACCCTGAAACAACTCAGCTCTTTGTGTGCCTTCCTGATGTCAAGTCTGAAAGCATTTGTTTTTGCAGACTAAAACTATTCGTAGCTCAATTACTGAATTTGTCCCAAGATGCAACAGGAGAACAATGCCATATTAAAGCAGGCTGGTACAAGAGGTACCAATAGCCAAGACTGAGGCATACAAGGACAGTACGTCCCAGTGCTGAATTAGGAGATACAGACTTAAAGCCCTATTGTGATGCCCTATATGAGGGTTTGAGACATAGCAGTAAAGAATAAGGCAGACATAAGGGAAAACTGACATGTTATCTGAAGTATGCATCGAAAACTACTAAAACAGTTGTGATTCTTCTCTCATACACACGATAAAGCCTATTACTTTACAATTAATCATTTGTTTAAAAAATCGCCATGAAACCATTTTGACAGCAAAGGGCCCTGCTTCAGAAGGGAGAGCAATGGAAAGTATGTTACCCACGTTTTCTGCCTTCAGAGGTGCAGGGGCCTTGCAGTAGCAGGTCAGAAATCGAGCCACTTCCTCTCGCAAACTGAGAAAGACACAGAAGCAAATACACGTTCAGCTTCCTCTGCCAGAGGCTGGGCTGCCCCAGGTCCACCACTCGGGAAAATAAAGCCAGTGCACAGCAAGGACTGAGGAATTTAGCTAGAAAACAGGAGCTCAAGCACCTGCCATAAGTGCGACTTCCACACGTGGCAAGGCATCACTGATACGGTCTATAACTGTAGATGCATTTTTTAGGAATTTTAATCAAGACATAGGACAAAAGGATTAAAGTCCCCAAGCGTTCACAGTCTTTCAGAGAATTGTTTGAAGTTATCTAACTTGTTAACATATACGGTGCTTTCAAAATTGTGGGGTTTTTTAGAAAATTAGCATCTTCTCTCATTCGTGTGGATTTTTAACTGGAGGAAGTGGTAGGGTAGCCAATTAGAAAAATTCTAGCTAATCACTGTAGCAGAAGTGGCTTGTATTTATCCATTCTGTTCATGAAACAAGCACTCAAAAAGAGGAGTGCTATGGAAATGAGAAGACTTACAACATATGTCCCTTCCAATCAGGATACTGAAGCAGCAGCGGCTCCATGAGATTCATATCAGCCTGTGTCAGCTGTGAGCAACAAGACGATACATTAAAAAGCACAATCTCTGATACCAGGAACACGGAAACAGGCAGAATTCATGTATAGGCACTCACCTGCCCGGACACACATGCAAACACACAGAATTCAACAGTCTTAAAACTGGATTTAGAAAGCCACTGACCACCAAAATTAATGCAGAAAATCTTCACTGCCTGGAAGTCTACAAGGAGGATGCAAACACGGGCAACACAAGGGAGGCTTCTTAAGACGCCTGCAAAAGACCTTCTGAACCAAATGAGGCAACCTAAAAAGACCCAAGAATCATCTCACCCGAGTTTGGAAGACAACAGTTTTCAGATGGGAATTAAATCTCCATCATTAAAGCTCCAGAATCATGAAAACTCAGGTCTAGGTTGTCAGAAAGAGAAAGGATTTTAATTACAGTCAGAAACATATATTTTTAAAAGCTTTTTGTAGATTTTTTCCCAAATAAATTCCAGCTTTAATTTATGTTTCTGTTCAAGTTACTACATTTCCTCTGATCCTTAATTCTGGCAAATTTGGCAAGTTTTATAACATAACAGGAGCTTTCAAAAGATAAAGACAGATATACAATTATCTTCTTGAATGTCTTGCTCCGGGCAGATATTTTGTTGCTTATTAGTAGCTGGTTGTGGTCTCAAGTGCAGATTTGCCTGAGCTTTGGGCAATCTCTGAGACTCATTTTATGTTTGTATTTACCTAAATTATATATATTTTTATCAGAATATTTAAAGTTGTAAACATCAGGCTTTCATATAATCCAGTTCTATGACGTTGCAAGGGGAAGCACGGGGTCATCAGGATAGAGAAAAGGGAATAAATAAATACCACGTGCAGTGCACCTTCCAAATATACGATGACAACCGCATACAGGAGTTGATATTAAAAGGGGGATGTGAGGAAATAACTAGGTAGGACAGCCACAAAGGAGGTGGGAAGCTGAACATGCAGTGTGCAAGCTTATCACATAACAACAAAACCACGACGTTTGGTGTTCGTGTTTGGATAGCTTGTGCCAAGCTCTAGAGGTTAAAGACACCGTCCTCATTCCATGCAGAACTACAACCTGCTGTTGTAGGATTAGAGTTCCTTTATTCATGTGCAGATGCCTCTGGAGGCCTATGCAGCACAGAACTGTGTGCCCTTAGCACTCTCTCCTAAACTGCTCTAGGGACTGCAACACAAAACACAATAGCAGACTTGGCCAAATATTATTGTGAAATAAAAATGAGAATCCTTAAAGGTAATGCTGCAATGAAGAATACCAGAGACCACATGCCATTGAATATTCTCTAATTAAAGTATCCAAAGATAAGTATAGAACTCTGATACATTACTTTATCCAGTGGAAACAGAATTTACTGTTCCAAACAGCAAAAACTTGACTGTGCTACAGGCCTGGACGGTTGTGCATTCAGTAAACCCATGCTGTAACTCCAGATTGTGCTGGTTAAGAAGCTGAAAATAGCATCTTTATTCACCTTGTTGCCACAAGCATGCTGGTTCATCTGACTAAGGCCGATGAATTCTTAACTCATTTCCACAATAAGGCTAAGTGAGACGCAACTGACTACAGTCTCCCTCCAGACTTTGTTAGTTTGAAGAGGAAAGGACAGAGTGAAGGAAGGCAGGTGAAAGCTACACACCCTGGAAGGCCCCCTTGTGGGTGTCCCGCTGCCAGGCAGCAGTTCTGCCTTACCTGTTCCTTTAGCTGCAAGCGTGAGCGGCGGGGTACGTCCCCCCCAGAGGCAGTGGCATGGCAAGCACAAATAAAACAAGGAACATTTTGAGGGGGGGTGCAATGGGAGTAAAAGTGAACTTTACACCACAGAGACCAACTGCCAGGTACTGCGGCCCCTTCCCTCCCCACAGACAACTGCAGGTAGGAAAAATCACAGTATTCCCACCTAGGAGTCTGAATCTGGGCAATAATTTTAATGAAAATCAAGAAGCATTTCTCTAAGGCACAGTGCTTTTGTTTTCTTTGGGATATTTTCTTTTTTGAGTTATGCCACTTGCATCATGCCTTTCCCTGGTGCAACTGAACAAAGTGACCAACTTGCAGCTGACCCAGTTCGAAGGATTTCAAGAGAATTCAACAGACGTAACAGTTCACTGGTGCCACCCTCTCAAATTTTGAGTGAGTTCAGAACTGGATGTCCAGAATGTGTAACTCTATGATGAACAGTCAACTGTCTCTGGTCCAAGATCTGAAGATTCTTGAAATTAAAGAGAGTTCAAAATTAATTTTGAAGTCTCTGTATTCAATGAAGTACTGTCAGCAGGAGAAAATAAAATGCATCTTATTTTCGTTTAGTTTTGTGAACCAAGCACATCCCAGAGGCAGATCCACAATGAAGGGGAAAACAACCTCTGTTCCTATTCTTCTGGAAAAATAACATAAAGCAACGTGCAAATAGCTGGACAGAGAAGTGACAACAACAAATAAAAAAAATGAGAAGAAAAATTTAACAGAGAAATATGAGCACGAGCAATAACTCAAGAAAAGCATAAACACCAAGGAAGAATTACACAGCATATTTCTTTTTGTAATTTGACTTACCCGTTTAGACATCAGGTCAAAGCAGAGTTTATTCTCACTAGTGCCAAAATTAATTATACCCTAGAAAAAGAAATAATGTATTGTTTATAGACACATAAAACAAGTGCACACCTGACCTTAGTTTTCACTTCACTGATCTACTTCAGAAAAGGTTACCAAGAGAAGTCAAAACACGATTCATATAAACAGCGGCTCCCGAGTTAATATACACTCCATACATCAGTGCATACTAGCAGGTTCACCTCCGGAGAGGTGATCCAGCAGGGCAAAAAATACGTATGGAAATCTAAATACTGCGTGTTTGTAAAGTGATTAAAGTGCACCTCCATTCTTAGGTATTCATTTGGAAGTCTACTGTCTCTGTACGCCCCAGTTAGTGGAAGAGGCAGTGAGCACCTCATCCTGCACCCCTGGTATTGGAAAAGGTGCTGTATGTTTGTGTCTTAAAGGCAAGTCTAATAACAAAACATTTTAAATTGTCCAGTAACTTGGCATCTGAATGCAGGATCTAATTAAAAAAAAATCCATGGAGAAATCCTTATTTACATTTACTCTATCTATTGAATAGCATTCTACCTTCTGAACACTCAGCAGTTGTGCCACAAGGGGATGTGTTACTGGCTATGTCGAAGCAAAGAGGAAAAGGGAAACAGGCAGGCAGAGTCCTTACGTTACTTTTGAAAAAAAATCACATTTTTATAGGAATGTTTGTTACCAGGTTGTTTTACCTCTTGCACCATCACCAGTAACAAGCAACTAATCAGTGATCAGCCTTTCAAGGGCAGCAAAAGTGACAGGTGAAAGAAAGCGCAGGGAGTCCTGCAGATTTCTACCACCTTGGAAGTAGTGCCATGGCCACCAGCTCCTGACAGGAACCTTAGAGTCACAAACCTTCGCCAGACAGAAGGTATCTTTGATAAATCGTCTGCATAGATACTCTTCCTTTCTCTCACTAAAGCAAAAAGCTTGACCCAACATGTATTTGTGAGACTTAAAAAAAAACCCCAAACCTCTACGAAAGAGCTTTTTCCTATTAAGCAAGCCACTTAAGCACTTCAGAACCTCACTCACGTTGGGGTTCTTCTCTTCATCATACTTGTCGGCGTGGTAAGCTGTGTAGCCCTCCTCCGTGGAGCCGAGGAAGACACTGGCGATGTTGCCGCGGGCCGAGAGGTAGGGGCTGCGGCGGAAGGCGCGGGCGCTGCCGCCCCCAGCAAGCTCGCACAGAGCCTGGCCCAAGTCCAAGCCCTGGGGCGCCGCCAGGGACGAGGAAGAGCCATTCTGGCCCTGCTTGAGGATGCTGAGCATCTGAGCAAAGACACTGAACATGCGGAACTCGTGCTCCCGCTCCAGCTCAAAGCGCCGCTGCTCCAGTTGCATCCGGCGCTCCTCCACATCCGCGTCCCGCTGGAAGCGGCGCTCTTCCAGCTGCAAGAAGCGCTCCTCCATGGCCCGCTGAGAGGCCAGTGTCTTCAGCAGGAGCTCGTCAAGCGGGTCCTTCACACGCTGTCCCTTGCGCTTCTTCCTCAGGCGGTGCAAGGCAGAGAAGCCAGGCCGAGGCACCATGTTCTGCATCTGCGACGGGTTTGTCATGCTGGGCTCACTGAAACCTGGAGACATTCAAAAGTGAGAAGAAAAAAAATAAATACGCAGTGAATAAACCAGTGTGAACATGCTTGCTGCCTGCCTTTACCCTTCGTAGCAAACTAGCTTCAGAGAAATCTTACAAGAAAACTGAAGTAAGATTTGTCAGGCACATCTTGGAAGTCTGCAACAAGTATAGCTTTTATTTTTGGCTTCACATACAGGGCTCCCCCTTATCCTGACAGGCACTGAACTAGCTCACTATTCAATTGCTGAATTAACTCTAGTGGTTGCGAGGTCCCTGTATCAGCACGGCACTTGGCTAACTGCACAACCATCACGAAGGAGATGACACAGAACTTCTTCCCAACCTCCAAAATTAACCCCACATTGATTATCATCTCTTTTGTTCTCAGTCACACCACATTCCATCAACCTGCCATCAACCAGTTTGAGATCATCTCTGTGCTTCCTAGCTTTTGTTCTTGGCAGCCAAATATTCTGTCAGTTATTAATAAATAAATAAATAAACAAATAAATAAATCTCTTTTTTCTTTCAACAGGTCAGCAGTCCCTCCCAGTGACTTTCAAAGGCTTCTTCTTCCTAAGCACTAAGGAAGCCAGGCAATGATTACTCCCAGTATTCTTCGTTGAGTGTCCTGAACAAGTAGATCCAAAACACATCGGAAAAGAGGAGGAAAGTTTCGCTGGCTGGTCGGTATTGTGCTCCTGAGGAAGAGGGTCTCCTGACGCAGCTCGGCATGAGGACGGCTCTGGGAGGGGTGTGTGGTGCTCAGATGGTGCCAAGAGCAAGTTCTGCCTCAACGTGGTGGGCACAGCTACACGCTGGCAGCAGAGAGGCAGCAGAGACGCCTATCCCAGCACTCGGCAGACACGACACACTTAGGATTGCAGACACACTGTTTAGCCCAGCACAAAACCTGCAGATTTCAATTACCGGCAGTACAACATATGGCCAGAAGGCTGCTAATGCAGACACCATCCTTCTACTGTAATACTTTTGGGGATGGGGAAATCAATGCCGAAAGCAAGTGCCTGTCTCAGCAGCAGAACGAGACTCTCTTTCTGGGGCGGAGGGCAGAAACCTCACGCTGCCGCGCAGAGGCTGTCCCTACCTGAAGGCGAAGCACTGGTTTCAAGGGGGATCTCCACCCTGGAGATGGGAGAGTCGCTCGGGGCCCTCTCCAGGAAGGCTCGCTCCATCTCGCGCTCCTCGGCAGAGCCCTGCTCGTAGGACAAGGACGCTGCGCGCTCGGGGGTCAGGCCGCGCTCGTCCGAGTTCACCTCCTCGCACTTGATCTCCATGAGCTCGGCATGCTGGGCGCGCCCAAAGGACAGCGCCGACGGGCCGAAGGGGCCGTAGCCATCCACGACGGCGGCGGGCAGCACCTGCGGGGCCACCATGCCAGCGGGCAGCACCTGTGGGGCCACCACGGCGGCGGCGGCGCCCAGGGCGCCGTAGGGCAGCGCCGGGCGGCTGTTGAGCACACGGTCCATGAGCTCGTAGAACTTCCAGGTGCGCCCGCCCCGCGGCGCCTTGCCGTTGTCCTTGATGCGCCGGTACTCCAGCTTCATCTTCTTGATCTTCTCGCGGCACTGGTCGCCCGTGCGCTGGATGCCCTTCTCGCGCAGCACCTCGGCGATGCGGTTGAAGACGTGCTGGTTGCGCAGGCAGCTCTCCAGCTCCAGCTGCACCGACTCGTCGGCCCACAGCTGCAGCAGCTCGCCCACCTCCGGGTCCGACCAGTTGCTGCCCCGCTCGTACTTCTTGCCGCGGAAATCCATGGCGCCCCGCGCCCCGCCACGGCGGCGCCCGCTCGGCCGGGCG
>VWPW01030981.1:100592-144566 GCA_013389825.1 Crypturellus undulatus
GCGCCCCCGCCACGCCCCCAACGGCCGCCCGCGCCCCCAACGGCCCCCAACGGCCGCCCGCGCCTCGGCGGCAGCAGGGTGCGTTAGTCACTCGTTATTATTAACAGCAAAAACCCTCCCGGTTTTACTAACAGGGGTGTGTGCTCCCGCTCCTTGGGATCCAGGTCCTGCAAACCCTTCCCATTATTCTTTATATTTGTCCTATGAATATATAATATTAATATTTGTACTATGGCTATATAATATTGTTATAATCTGCTCTACAAATAAACATTATAAATACATTGTATGTACTACCAATAATTTTATAATTTTATATTATTTATATTATAAATATGCTACATTATAATCTACTATATCACTGTGTAACATATATTACGTTTGCTGTCGTGTGTGTGTCCCCTCATCGCCGTGGCAGATGGCAGAGGACACCCCAAGCCCAGCTCACGGCTGGCCAGCCCCTCGTGCAGCCCTTTACCCACCGTGCAAAACCATGGCAAATGTCACCAACGGGACATCGGGTCGCTCGCAGCGACTGTGCTTCGGAGAGCGCAGGAAACAGGGTAACAATGAATACGGCCACTGACGGTGTAAGTTAGGAGTAAGTGTAAGTAAAATAAAGGCAGCGTGGATGTTTTGTTTGGTTGGTTTCAGGCTTTAAAGGAAGCCCTGGAAAGCCCTGCTGAAGCATTTTGTACACGAAGGATGTGACTTACCCAGACAGCGGCAGGGCTTTTGCAGGAGTAGCTCTGGGTATCCCCCGGCTTCAGGAAAAGGCAGTGTTTCAAAACTTATATATTAAAAAAAAATAGATTTGTGCTATTACAAAATAACAGTGACTGCTGAATAATTTCTCTTTCGTGGTTCACCTGGCTTCACCTTACAAAGCCACATGAAGTTTGAACTTTATTTTTTAAATAAAATTATAAGCTCCTCACGCAGTTGCCCAAGCCAGGCACTGTGAAGGAAATACCACCTATTACTTTATTCCCGGGAGCACTGCCAGCACTGGGAAGCTGCCGCTGTGGCGTTCCCAGACGGCGGAGGCGGCTGTGCCGGAGAGGGAGGGAAGGTCCCTGCAGAGGGTGCTCCAGCCCCGGCGAAGGCCCCACGCGCCTGCAGCCCTCATCCGCATCGTGCATGTGGAAATCCGGCCAGAGCAAAGCAACGCCGGGGCCAGCACGGGCCTCCGAGAGCCTTGGGGGTAGATTTCCAGGTCTAGCTCACGGGAGACCGTGCTGATCACGGCTACCTATTCCCTGCAACAAGCAGAGCTTAGCAAATAGAGACGGGATGGTCAGTCAGGACAGAAATCATCCTTATGGCCACCTCAGTTTGGTAGACATATACATAAAAACAAGATCTTGCCATAGTTACTGGACAAACTACTGCCTACTGAAACTCTTATTTCCTTTGGGCAGAGCGGGCACAGAGGAAGAGCCCCAGCACCCCGGTCGGCACCCTGATCCTCGTCCCACTCGCTGGGGAGCCCGGGAGCACTGAGCAGCTCAAGCTGCCAGCAGCATCGATTTCTACAGTCTTGAAAACCTGGCAGATGTAGGGAAGCGCTGAAAAATAAAAACCCCTTCCTGCTTCCCAAGGGATTTTTAGTGTATACTAGTAATACTCTTATTTTATTACAGTCAGTTGCGATTAGTAATGCTAGTCCTTACATCCATAAATGCCCTGCAAAAACCCTCAGCCAAGGCCCTGGAGACCCCCGCTGCAATAAGGCACCTAAGCAAAGATTAGGGCAGGATCCCACATGCGCCACCCTCCTACCCAGGCACTAAAACCTCCATCTCGGTCTGTCCTTCTGGGGACGGCTTCCCACTTCCCTGGCTCTCAGGACACGCGGACCCCAACAAGCGCCTTTCCCTCGGGCCTCGCTATGCCTTGGCCGCTAGCAGAGGGACCCAGTTGGCCTTCTCAAAAGCGGGTCATCACCTCTATAGTAAGCAGCTTCGGCACACGGGGGCACGAGAGAGGAGATGCAGAAGCATCTCAAACACTCGTCCTCTGAGCACACACTCCAAGGATTACTTAAGGTGAAGCCCACAGAGGGCAGCAGGACAGTCTTCAAGAAAGTTTTTTAGAGCAGAGAACAGCAAGAGAAAAGAAGCAGCAGGCTATTAAGCATCTAGGTTTTCCGAGACTCCTTTTTTTTTTTATGTATGTGTGTGTGTGTGCCAGTTTTTAACTGATTTAATAGGATGTTGCCTTTTCTGTGACCATGGGACCCATCTAATTGCAAGTAGAGGGAGGTTTAGGAAGTGCTGAGCAATTTCCATCCTAACTTGCAGTCAATGCCTCACCCACACAAGGAACAGAGAAACCGTTTTTCATACTTTTTGTGTAAATTACTTTTTATCAAAGTCAGGCCTGCTTACTCATGCCATGAAGGCTGGTTAATGGAATTGCCTGGAACAGGAAATGGTAATTGATTTGAGGAATATTTTAAGGACCAGATAACTCTGACTAACAAGCAGAGGTAACGCAAAACAAAGTATCTGAATTCACGTGTTAATGGAATGAGGACGGGTGATAGATTCAAACTCGTGTGACAAGCTCACTTCTGCAATCACAGTTCTAGATAGGACTCGATGAAGAAAGTCCCATTCTCTTCTTCGGAGATACCTAAAATCCTGAAGATTCAGCTGCCATAATAAAATTTGTATCAATTACGACTGGAAAAGCATCTATCTGCAGATAAAACGGTGAACAAATTTCAGAGCAGAAGTGGCCTGCACTTCTCTTAGACTCATAAGCACATCAGGCTTATCTAGGTCAGGGGGAAAGGGTCTGTGTTTTCTTTTTACAAGCAAAATAGCAATGGCTCAAGACCCAGGCAAGAGAACAAACCACTCATCATTTGCACATCCTCAAATACATTTCATTTTCTTGCAAGGCTGGTTAAAGCCTTCCCTCTCTGCTCCTCTGTGTATAAAATGTTTTTCATTGCCCTACCCAAGGAAAGGACTCAAACACTCTGTTGCAGGTGACAAAGTGGCTGCTGCAGCTTCCTCCTGGTCACCAATACCAGGAGGGAGAAAATGCAATGGAGAGCAAGCAGAAAAGAGGAGATACCATCTCTGTCTCGAAGACAAGCACTTGGAGTTGCTTCTCCCTTGACATGCTGTTTATATTAGCCAGTTACGCATTTTTATTTGTTTGGTTCTTTTCCTTTCTGGCCACTGCATCTCCTCAGGCTGGCTGTGCTGTGCACTGTGAGCTCTTTGCAAGGGAACATGCAAATGTTTTCTCCTTTGCTGCTGCCAGAATAGACGTGGGTCATTTCAGGAGAACCCACAGATCGGAAGCCAAGAACCCCTTAGCTAACCATGGGCCTCACCACTCACATCTGCAAACCACACACACACAGAAAAAAAAAAAGATTGATAAAATCAGTTACTGTTTTCAATCACAGAAACTCATGATTTTGGTCAGAGTTATCTATTACTGTGTTCAGGTAATGACCTGACAACAGCTGTATGTCAGCTTATCTCCCTTATTTTGTCTGGCCAGACTGCTCCCATCAGTTGCCACAGGGCTTTTATCCCTGCAGCTTTAAGTAAAGCCCATTCAGGATCAGCTAACACTTGCCCTGCATCAGAGAAGCCAAAGGCAAGGAACTAACTGACCCTTATCTGATGCTAAAGACAGACACAGATACTTGTGTCTGGCCTGATACAGGAAAGAGTTAAGGATAAACAGCTAGATAAAATCATGGGTAAGAAGCCCACTGTATTTTTACTTACAGGAGTAAGCAATTTGAGATGACTTGACTGCATGAGCTGAATTTGGGATCTTGCTTTTGCAGCATGACTAAATGCCAAGCAGGGTACTTTTAATGTGCCCCCACACAAAGTCTTCTAACCAGAGGGTCCTAAGTCTCAGCAGTGATGTTTTTTGCAGCTGTAAGGGAAATAAAGTGTTTACATACAGTGGGAAACTGAGCACATGAAAACAACTTTCCCACACTGCTTTATTCCTGGCCTGCAGCAGCCACAGCTACGGGCACCCTTGGTTTTCAGGCAGCTCTGCCTGTGCAGCTCAGTGATACCTTGGAGGAGCCCTGCAGCTCACTGCACTCACAGTGGATCATCCCTCAAACCCTGACCTTTTTTCTGCTCTGCCAGGCCTGAAGATAGCAAGAGGTGCTAACATTGACTGGTGGCTTCGTGTCCAAGGCTGAGGCCCTGAAACTTAGGTCACTGCTTGCCTTGAGTGACGACAGCTTCAAGGCAGCATCAACCTACCCATCCCTGCCCAGCTCCCACTCATCTGAGCCATGTGCCATCCACATGTGGAAGTATTCTCCTCATGACTCCTAGTCAGGGCTCTGTGTGCCCGAGTGTCAATATAAGACTGTTTTTGGCCTCACTTTTTGGCTGTCGGTACCTGGGAGCCTTCCTGTTTTCTTTCCTCGTTTTTCCTCACCTCATGCGAGAGCCTTGCTGGTGTGGCCTCAAAACCCCCATAGCTGTGCTTTTGTTCCTAGCGATATCGATTGCCCTTATGTAACTGCCAGCACGCGCAGGAAACAGCCTGCAGCTCGGCGGGACAGCCTGGGCCCTGCGGCACCGTGTAGCACCAGCTCCCCGGGCTGGGCAGCCCTGCAGGGACACGTCCAGCCAGGGCATGATTGATTTATCAGCGCTTGGGCTGGCCCAGGAAGAAAAAATACTGTTTTTAAAATATTATTTCCATGTCAATTTTCAGCTACCAGGCTGGGAAATCATTGCTGTTCAGCAGCATGGCAGAATGAATGATGGAGTTTTTTGTGCCCCTAGAATGAGTTTCTAAGTAAGGATGTTTTACGCTTCCATTTAAATTCAAATAACCCTCTGGAAAGGAGACATAACCAGAAGTCAGAACACCAGAACCATCTGATACTGCTAAGTATATGTTTGGCAATGCTGCTAAGAATCTGTATTCCCCTTGAAGTATTCTATGGATGGAGGAAAAAATGGATTATGGAAATAGGCATGGAACTGGTTGGATAAAAGTCAGTTCTGCCAAAACTTCAAACCCTTCCAGTTTCCCACATGGACACAGAAACTGAACCCTAAAACCCTTTGAGACTGTGGCCCCCAGACAGTTGTACTGCAGTAGGGAAGAAGATTCTCTTACAGTTAATCAACCTGTCATTACTGTTTGGAAAAATTAAATAAGGCAGAAAGAGTCAACAGCAGCGTGCAGATGCTTTTGCTAACTTCGTATCCAGAAGCAATGCTGAGTGTCTCGTTCTCTCTTCTCACTGAGGATTTCCTCCTCCCTCGGCTGCTGTTCGCCTGGGACAGATTGGAGGTGACACTGCCTAGTCCATACCACGGCCGGATTACTGATGGCTTGAGACTGAGAGGGGTTTATGTGCTCCAGGCTTTTTCTGTGTTCTGTAGCTCTCTAGCTGGGGTCTGCTCTTCTCTTCTGTTATTTGTACTTGTAGTTATGACGGCACCACTAGGACATATTTTCTGAAAAATACTTGTTTAACTAAGTCTTTCATGTCTCTGGTAAGGGACTCTACAGCCAGGAACCTTTTCCTTTTGGTTCTTCACTGTATTTTCCATGATAAAGATTTCCTAATGTCTAACCTATATCCTTCCTGCCCCAATGTACGTTGCAATGAAGTTTTCTTGTCCTGTCTACCAAGGCCATGGAAAAACACTTATTATCTTTCTTTTACAACAGTCTTTGAGATGTTAGCATACAGTCTTCTCCACAAACTTAAAAGCCCCTTTTTAGAGTGTTTGCTCTCTAGACTTCTGATTCAGCTGGGAAAGCTGGAGTCCACAACTGGGCATAACACCCCGGCCAGACCCATGCCAGTACTAAGCAGAGAAAGGAGATTGTTTTGGAGACTATTTATTTGACCTAGGATATGCAGGTCTCCTATCATTAGTGTGTCACTGTTGAAACGTATTCACTATGATCCATTATAATCACCAAAGCCTTCCCCACCAAACCAGAGTGTTACAAGCCATTCCCTCCCTTGCATTCGTACAGCTGACTGTTCATTTCTATTTTTGTGCTTGTCCTAGTTGAATACTTTTCCATTCGTTCTTCCCATTAGTGAAGACCATTTTGAAATCTTATCCCATGCTTGTAACTCCTCCAGGTTTGACAAGCACCGTCCCTGTTCTACCTGCAGAGTCACTCGTGACAGCACCGAACCCATTTTCCCCTTCATTGCCCTCTTGCCTCGTTCAACAGCGAGCCCTGGGCAGCACTTCATGCACAGGCTTTTCCAGGCAACGATAAAGCTGCACTCTACTCATTGCACCCAGGGCATGTGTCCTTAGCTGGCTCGTAAGAGTAGTATGTGAAAGAGTGATGAAAACCTTATTGCACTCAGAATATAGGACATCTCCTGTTTCTTTGCTGCTTGGCTACTCTGTCAGAAAAGAAAAAGAGGACAGGCTGCTCTGAGAGGATTTCTTGACAGGTCTCTATGTCTGTGGCTTATCACCTTGTTATCTCCTAGATGCTTACACACAGATCATTTGTTCCCTGTTTTCCAGGAAATAGGATGGCTGGTGTCCAGTTTTCAACACCTCTTTTTCAACCTCTCCTTTCTTCAAAGACTGTTATTATTATGTGCCCTTTTCCTACATTTTGGAATCTCATCCATTTTCAATGATTTCTCAGAAATAATTCCTAAACCTTTTGCAGTTGTCTCAGACATTTCCCCAAATACTGGATTTCATCAAGCTCATTGAGCAAGCTGGAGCATGTGTATCAATGTGGTGCCAAAGCCGGGTTCTGAACAAGCTTGCTGTCTATTTACAACTTTCCACTTTCTGACAGCATTTCTCCAGGTTAATTTAGGAGGTGGCATGGAAGGGACAGGAGCAGGCTGCTCACGTTCTTCTACAAGAAGACGCTCCACATGCCTTCTGCTGGCCGAAGCAGCCAGAAGACCTGGGAAGAACCTGAGAGCACATGATGGGGAAAAGGAGAGCTTGGAAACATGTTCAATATTTATAGAAACGGAGTTTCATTAGTTCCATTGCTTAAGAATAACTAACACTTCATGTTTCTGTTATTACAGATTTAAGTTATACAGTCCTATAAACAGGAACATTATCAGCCCCTCCTGTGGGGAAAGCATACACCTTTCTTCAGCAATTTCATCAGTACTGTCTGTAGAAGGGATTTTGCCTTGTCCTTCACCTTTACTTCTAAAGCCTACATTCATGCCACCAGCCTCATTAGCTCTGCCAGACTCCAGTTTCGTCTTGCACCCACCTCACCCCAGACTCACCTGAGCAGCAAGGATTAGCAAACAAAATGCATCAGCAGGGCTGACCCGCTCAGCTGGGTGACACTAAGCTGGGACCACTCGATGGTCCTGAGCTGACGTGGGCAGCTCCTCCATCACCATATCCAAGGTATTTTCACCTACCAGTCAGCTAATGGTGAGCCAACTCTCTGTCATACTTGTCCAAAAAAGCTCCAAAAAAGTTAACTGATGGAAAAAATGGCTCTTAAAGGTTCGGTTCTTGGCCATCTCAACTGAGTTATCTACACTATAATAGGCTAGTACCTTACAAGCATTCCTGACCGTAACTTTACAGCACAGTAAAGTACAGCTTGCTTCCAGTTTACAGCTAGAAGGAGCAGTACAGAGAGACTCCTTGACTTGTCAAGAACACACGCAGGTAGGTGCCAGCAGAAGACTCTATCTCTCTTCTCCATATCCAGAGCTTCAACTACCACAGAATTACTGATCCAGATCTAGGTCATCCCTGAATTCAGCTAGACCTGTTGTCTAACACAACCACACAAATATTTCCCCACAGCTTACAGCTGAAGCAAAAAGTGGTGAGAGTAAAATATGAAGATTTTCCTCTTACCTGAGGACTTTGTCAGCAGAAACAAAAATGGTCTGACAGACAGTCAGCAGGATTTGCCTTAGGATCCTAGGCACGGCTCCTGTTATAACTCTTGCAAAAAAGAGCTGAGGAAGTGCTCTTTTTCATATTTGTTTGCTTTGTCAGGTGTGTTCATTAGGCTCAGATTGCACCAAGGAGCTCCCAGAGAAGCATGTGTGAGAATCACACCCTCCCTTGCAGGCTTTTCCCCATCAGGGGACGTGTCCTTCTGCCCTTGGCTAAGGTCCTGTGCCTGGCAGTATTTAAGGAGCAGCATGTGCACCACTTATCACTCATCAGGTATGATCTTTCTGAGGTGCAGGGAAACGTTGAGAAATCACAGCTATGGCTAGAAACTTCTGAAAATCCGATTCTTCATAGACTGGCAGAGTTTGTGTTTCCTTAAGTAAAAACACAGGTTTTTTTTCTGCAGTTTTTGGCAGATCTTTTCCTTAAGTATTCAATCCCAGCTCAAACTGTATTCTGCTCAGTCATTTTAACTGTTTGCTGAGCTACTATTATATAATGATTAATTCTAAAGTACTTCACAAAAGGTTCCAAAACCTTCTGAGAAAATCTTTCTGGACTTTCAAGTGAAAGGCTGTTTGGCTGCTCACTGGTCCTACTATCAATAATATTTAGATGTCAGTGCCTTGAAGAATTCCAATGCTGACAAATTTTGCCATCCCTTAAACTCAGTTTTGCAAAGACTAGAGGGTTTCTGAAGTGATCTCCTCCTAATATTAGATTATCACAAGCAAATTCATATTTTGGAGCTTGAGGGACAACTTGAGACTCTCTTCCCAGCACTAATGTTCTGGCAAGTGAGACCCTCCATCATCTGCCAAAAGCCAGTTCCTAGCGCTGACATGTTTACATCCTTTTCCAAAAATGGTAGGTAGTGGCAGCAAAAGAACCTCCTCTGTTTTTATAAGTATTTTTAAATATAGTAAGTAAATGCAGTGCCAGTAAACCGAGGGTACTCATGTCCCTGAATACACGCAGAAGCGATACGTCGTGTTCAAGTGGGAACTTCTCCCATGCTGTCCTTCTGCTGCTGCACAGCTTGGATGGTGGGTCACGGCTAGAGATGAAAGATATTTTTTCAGTCTTACTTGAATCTTCAGTGCATTGGGAAGGACTTCAGAAAAGAGGCTAATTTTTCGTGCCATGGGAGTTGCAGAGCAGAAACTGAGCAGAGGCCAACTGCACTCCAATCTCCTGCCCAGACTCCTGGAGCACGGCCAGGATCGTCTGGCACAGGAAGGGAAATGAAGAGCACCAGTATTAGAGACATGAGCTGCTTGGCTTGAACTCGAGTCTGGTGTCTATAACTAAGTCTGTTGTAGCAGTTGCCATCCGTTGTAAATCAAGGACAGGTGGAAGAGAGAAAACTTGATCTGACCTGGAGGGCTATCAAAGACTTGCAGACAATATCACATTCCCAGTTCCTCAGCCTTTCGGTCTCTCTGGTCAACACCTGACTGCTCCAGGAGCACCTATCCCAACCTTCAGAGGCCTTGCTTCAACTTAAGTTGGAGTCCACCCTTATATACATTATACATTATTGGCTAAACTTAATTCATGTCCTTTTACCCATTCTCCACCACATATTTTGGATACAAAACTGTGACAGACCGAGTAATCATCAAAGACTATACACATTGAAATGTATGTGTCATCACTATCTTTCTTTTTTTTTTTTCCACTTTCCGGTTTGACTGAAGCACAAAATCATTTTGGTTCAGCAGTGACCATAATTATGGTAGCTTTTATGTTTCAAAACAGTTATTTAGGAATGATGAATACTTCACAGAAAAAAAAAAAAAGTAAAATTGTTACTGGTGTAGATACCAAGAACTGAAACAGGCCCACAGGGAAAACTTTCCCTCCCATCAGGAGCAAAGAATAGCTTTGCAAGAAGAGGCAGCATATATAGAAGTATGTTCTGCCTGTGTCCAGTTGCTTAGTCTGATGGATGAAATTTTATTCACTTTATCTACGAGAAATTCCTTAAATTTCACTAAATGCAAACATGCAAAAAGAGCAAAATTAGAACCTTTTTTTTTTTCCAAATGAGCTTTCCTGGTTAGCACTCTGCAATCCCCAGTGCCTGCAGACAGAAAGGCACCTTTCAGAAAGCAACAGAATTTAAGATAGTATTGATCTGTTTTAATTAGTAGCAATCAGTTTTAAACCACTCCACATCTCATTTGCACCCAAAACCTTTGAGGTAGGAATTCTGCTAAAGGGCATGGGTTGTGTGGAACCCAGGAGCCAGATTGTCAGTCACTTACATGCTCTCCAGGAGAAGAAGGCACCAGCAAGGAGCAGCTCTTGAGCCAATGCAGGAGTCACCTCCTTGCCATGTTGTCCTCTGCTCCGAACTGAGCGCTCACTGCTGTATCCCTCCCAAGCCCAGGCACAAGCCACGTGCCTGTCCCACGTGCAGAATGCGCCAGACGCTCCCAAAATCATGCTGGGGAAAAAGCACAGGTGAACCAGGTATTAAGTGGTCAAGGTCTAATGCCAGATTGAAAACTACCGTAGTTAATTACAGAACAAAATGCAAGAAGGGACGAATAAAACAAGTTTTACCAGTAGGTTTCACAGATGCTACTCAGGCCCTTATTCTCATTTAGTAACATAGGCAAAATAAAGGTCCCATCATCTGCTCAGTTAAGCAAAATATGTGCACATTAATACACACAAAAATGTCATTCTCTGAGGCCCTTATATATCTCATTCTAACTAATAAAATAGAAGTTAAAACCATCATCTGTTCTCCTCCCAACATCTTATTTTCAGGATATGGAGCATCAAACATTCAAAAATAGTCATCCTGATTTCCTCACAGTCAGTAAACTTACTTTAAAGCTCCAGTCTTTTAGAAATAATAATAAACTTTGTGTTTTTTCAGGTTGTTAGTGAATTTAGATTCTATGTCTGCTAGCTTTACTCTGTAATCACAAGGGCTAGGAATGTGCTATTTAAAAATTAGTAAACAAACACTGATATATCCATGGAGTTGGAACATTAAAAAAAGTGAAAACAATTACAAGCTTGATATAAAAACCCAGACTTTGGCAGCCCAGAGCTGATTTACTTTCCTCCCCCTTCTCCTGCAGCCGAGCTGTTGGCTTGGCTTTCACTCTCTGCCTTAGGGTCAACCGGGGAATATTTGTTTGCACATGAACAGCTATGAGAAGCTTCGGCTAAGTCTGAGCATTATTTACGATCAAGTAAAGGTAAAGCGCTGGTGCAAAAGTATTGCACGGCTGTGTAACTAACTAACTGCCCTGTTTCATTACNAGCTAAGTCTGAGCATTATTTATGATCAGGTAAAGGTAAAGTGCTGGTGCAAAAGTATTGTACGGCTGTGTAACTAACTAACTAACTGCCCTGTTTCATTACTCGCGTGTAACCTAGGAGCACATTGAGAGGGAATGTTTGATTTCCCCAAGTACGTGCCCCGGGCAGAGGATGGACACAGCTGTGCAGGGTTTGTCTCGCGTTCACCCAAAGCGCTTCAAGGCCTTGTGCCAGTCGACAGGAACTGATCAAAGACTGTGCAACCCATATTAAATTAGAGAGATGTTAAAAACCTCTACAACAGTCAGGAGGCAACTGGAAGCCCTACACATTCCAGGCACTACCAGGCAGCATAACTGCGTGCAAGCAGACAGTGTTTGGCCTCGTCGAAGTAAACCTCGAGCACTTTCAGGGGATCAGTGAAGAAATTCCAGCATCACCAAGAGTAATCTGACCCTCTTTCTCCAGAATCTCGTTTGCTTTCAGTTTCCTCTGCCATCGTGTCCAGGGCACGTGGCAGTGGAGAAGAAAGCTGCTTTCGTGGGTAAACCCAGTCTGAAGCTATTCCAAACCCTTTCCAGACCTTGTGCTCTGGTCCACGAACTCTGCCAAGGTCAGCTGCAATGGTGTCATGTGTTACTGCTCCTAGACGTCTGCTTGACAAAAATCATCACTCCTGCAGGTTGTTACGAAATAGTAACTCCTGAGTTACTAGTAGTAGCTCCTGAGAGAGATGCTCTAAGAGAGATTCTGAAATACCTGAAAACTTTGCAGAGGAAGTCGCTGGTGCCCGATTGAAAACTTTCCACAGTAGGTCAAATTTTCCTCAACAAAGATGAGCAGTATATGGCTTGTCAAAGTGTGCTGCTTTGGTGGTCTGGAGCTGGAAGTGATTGGAATAGAGTGATACTTTAACTCTGATACGAGATTTAGCAGAGGTAATGCAATGATCTCAATGGAGACAGTTTAAGTACGGGATTTGCAAGTTCACTCCAAGAGTTTTTATAGAAAGGGTACGATACATCTTTTGCTGCACCTTCTAAATAACCTCATATTGTTCTGAGGGATAGTCAGAGCTTTCCTGGGACCCTGCTTCACTGCTTTCTCCTAAATATTTAGCTGTGTGAGTTCATGCTGTTTAGCTCTGGAATGTCTCAAGATGGAAGAGGGAAATGAGACTGCCTGGAGCTGGGCCCAGCATTTCTCTGGCAAATGTACATCAAATAAAACAAAACATTTACAGACATAAATAAACGATGAGAGATCAGAGGGGAGGGGGAGTGGGGAACCCAACTATTTCTCCTGCTGTGTCCAGCTTTAGCTCAAACACAAATATTAGAGATGGGCACAGGAAGAGGAGAAAATGATACACGCAAAAAAAAAAATAAAAAAAGAGAGAGAGAAAAAGCTCTATGTTCCAGCACAAACTCAAACCTGCCAACAAGACAAATAGTAATAAGCAGGTAACAGTATATTGCCTTTTATGGGAAAATTTCCAGTTGCATTTGGCCTCATTCATAGGAATTCTCCTAGTGACTGTGTCTCACTAGACTGTTCCACAGCATTGGCTGATGCTGGATTTAGAGATTCGATCTACAGTCAACCACAGCAAATGATTTTCCTACATCCCTTTGCATGTCATGAAACCCCACCATAATTGGAGGAGAAACTTAAGAAGCCTACCAAAGGAGGACCCTCAGCTAATTGGTTTACTGGAGTAATAAAATCATGTGTTTTGCATAAATCAGTATTTTAAGGCATGTGGAAGTAGATCCAACTCTTCATCTACAGACTGGAAGGGAATTGACTCTGTGTCTCTTTCCACCTTCGTTATTTTTTCTGATATAGTCAGCAAGATGACAGCTGTGATGGTGGTTTCTGGGCTGAAAAGAGCCACCCCTTACAACTAAGATTAAGCCACTACTCAGCCACTGAGTAGTATCAGCTGAGAACTTGGTCGCTATCACCTCAAGCAAGAATCAAGGAGATGTCAGAAGCAAAAGGATCTGTTTTCCTTTCAAAGATCTCCTAAGCCAACAGCCCTTTGGTAGACTTTGAGTCAATATGTGGTATTCCTGTGGAGAACTGGAAATTTCACTGTTGTTTTCTATGAAACTAGGACATCACCATAGGCATATTCCTTCTAGAAAACAAAACAAAACCAAAACAAGAATGTAAATGAACTGCATCAGAGGTAGTTGTCAGAGATGCATAAATTAGTGCAGATATTTTTTTCAGTTTCTCCACAATTAACTTATATTGTAATAGGAATGCTAATCCAGAGAAATTCAAGATACCCATTTAGCAAAAAGGCAGCCCATGGAAGTCTGCCATAGGCAGTCATTTTCTGCCTGGAAATATCTAAACTAGGGTTTGTGCTGTTACGTCCTGGCATAGAGAAAAAACAACTTTAGGATGCCAGATGTCCTAATCAGAAGAGAGCACTGAGCAGTGGGAGTCTAGGTAAATCACCTTTACTGGTGATTTAAAAAATGAAAATAAATTGCTTGTGAGCAACTCAGTAACAGGTTTGCCTCAGCTTTCAACAGTGGTCAAAAAACAATCAATCTTAAGGCACATTGAATATTGATAAGGGTAATGTTGAAAATATAATACAGCTACTCAAATGCTAGTAGACTATTCTCTCAAATAACTGTTTTCAATTTTCTTTTAAAACCAAGAACAGACGAAATATTTGCAGACATAAATAAATGATGAGAAATCAGTGAGAAGGAGGAGGGAGAAAAAGCAGAAGAGGACCAGAGAAGGACTCAGGAATTTGGAAAAATATCCATATAAAAACATAGAGAGGGATCCAAAGAGTTGGTTCCTTTAGAAGAAAAAGCATGTAGACGAGCATGGCTATGAGAAGGCAGGCACGAATATATAACTACTTCCTTTAGAAGGTAAGAAACAGAGAGCAGCAAGCTAAATGGAAGTGCTCCCAGAGTAACACTTGTCAAGGAACCGTTCTACCCATCCACAGAGCATGTGCTCACTAGTGGAAGAGATGCAGCTGAGGTGAAGTGCTGTCGCTTGTCATGGTCTGCAGCTCTTGGAGTTTCACAAATGACTTCCCAGGAACTGGAAAGATGTGGCCCTTGTCCCTGAAAACTTACTTGGGAAAACAATTCAAATGGAAATTTATGCAAACAGCAGAAGTGATCTCCATGGTTAAAAATAGTTATTAACACAATGTTATCCGATGTCCGTTTCAGAGGACAGCATCGCGCGCTGTCCTCTGAAGCAACCACTGCTAGGCCCAGTGCTGGGCTGTTGTTCTGAGCAAGACCAGCTAGTCCTGCCTGATTCCTGCTTGCTTCAGAGCGCGCTGAGGAAGCATGGCACCCTGACACTGCAGTATGTATTTCATTTTCTAAACCACCTCTGTAAAGGGAAATCCATTTTTCTAAATCCCAGTAATTCCAATTTTCATTCTTGCTTCACACCGGAAAATCTCCCAAGAGCTTAGCAGTGTTTTTCTCAGGAGGGCATCCAGGAAGGGCACCTGCTGCAGGGCTGGATAACCGCACAGCCTCCCACCAGACTGCCCTGAAGCCTACTGAGGGCAGCCCAATTCCCACTGCCGCAGCCCCGTGTTTTCAGGAGAGACAGCCTCACATGTTAGGTGCAGAGGGCTGCGGCTATTCACTGCTGCGTTTGAGATAACAAAAGACTTTTTCTGTTCGTCCTTATTCAACGACTTTGGAATTTTCAAGAAGAGAACAAATTGTAATGACCAAATTTCTGCATTCATAGTAAACTAGCTCCTCTGAAGGGGATAATTGCTCACATGAATTCGTCTGGGAAGAGGGAGCCAATCTGGGAAGCGTGTGGTTAGCAGCACAATCACTGAGCGCTGGAGAGGGGCACGAGGGTGGGTTTTCCAGGGGAGGGGGGTTATTAAAACTGTCAGAGCCGCAAACAGCTGCAGCAACAAAAGCACAAACAAGACGCAAGGCCACATGAGCTCGGGAGAAAATGACTGAGGATCCAAGGAGGAACAAGCCACGGGGAGCTGATGTCAACAGCGCTGCACCAGGAATGTGCCTGGCCCCTCTGCAAACCCAATTCCAGCTAAATTCTCTCTTCAAATTCCTCACGACTGCCATCTAAGTTTCCCAGCACTTGGAGATCCTGGATCCCTGCATTGTTTGTCTGCTGAGATTGTGAGGGAATAAAAGCCTGTTTTTCAATTTGGGTCTTGCTGCACAGATACTGTGTCTGTAGCAAGTGAAAATGATGGTGTTACACTGTTCTTAGTTCAGCAGCTGAGAGAATCAGAGTCTGGAAGCAACGGGTGCTCAGCTCTGGCGATTTGTTACACACCGAAACGAAAGCCGGGGCTGCTTAAGTTTACAAATGATTCATCAAAGCTTTGATCAAGCCTGAGCATTTCAAGAGAGGGGAAAAAGAGCAGATTGGAGAGATCTGGGATTGAATTTTGCTCCAAAGACTTTGTGTGGCAGAATTCAGTAAATATCCCTACAGCTAAGACACCCAAAAGTGTGGGGATTTTCGGTTCTGCTTCCATGGGTGGGCTGGACTGCGCTGCAAGGAAGCTGCTGACCTGGGATTTCAGATCTCAACTCAGATCAGCACCCAAAAGTCTTGATCCTGATCCAAAGGGGAAAGAAGGGGCTGCCTAAATCCCACTTCCAGACCCAGTCATATCAGAGCTGTAACCAAAGCCAAGTGAAGCCTTGGATGAGGCTTTGGATGGGGCAAGCTCAGGATCCTACCCGGGCCTGGCTGCTCGCTCTGTGAGCAGGTCCCGATGCCCACAGCACCCCGTCCTGCCCATCACAGCATCAGCGCGGAGCAGATGGAATCCGACTAAGCCATGGGGCTTCCCCAGCTGGGAAATAACAGCGTGAGGGCTCCTGAGGGCTCCTGCACAACCAGGATGCTCAGACAAGTTACGCAGTTAGGTGAAACTAGTGCTTGTGCAAGGAAAGCTCAGGCCTTCAGCCCAGTTTCAAGGGATTCACGCTTACTCCCTCAGGATTAGCCATTATGAGGATTAAAACCAATGGAAATAGGGCATAAAGAAAGCGGAAAATGAAAAAGGGGAACAGAAAAAGCCTTGACCTACTCAAGTACCTAATTGCTTTGAAAACTAGAACGCTGAAGCCTCTGGTAATCATTTAAGAGCTTTTATTTTTATATGCTTTCTCAAAATATTTGTATATATGCTGCTTTCCCCCCATACTTTCATGGGCTACAGGGAAAGGAAGGTTTCCATATAGACAGTGATATCAGAACCAGCATGGGAAAAATTCTCTGCAGCGTGGGAAGATGGAACTGAATCACAGAAAAAAAGAAAACTCAAGGAAAAGGGACCAAGCTGCTTTTGCCATGAGAGAAAGGAGAGAGAAAAGGGGGTAAAGGAAGGATGGAAGTAGGACAGAGCTCCCTGCGGAGCAGTAGCCAACCTGCCTTTCCAGGCCTTCGGTGCGAGTGCAGCAGTGGTCTGTGACTCAGTTTGCTGTCCCCAGGGGGTCTCTTGCCCTAGATCTGGCAGGGTTAAAGGCATCCTCAGCTACGCCTGAAAAAGTCAAACACACATGTTAGGGACAAGGGCAGGTGCTACCCTGTAAATTATTTTGCGACAGAATCTGACAAAACATGTCATGTCTTGAAGGAAAGAGGGGATGGTCTTTCTAGTTAAGATCTGTGGGTGATTCTCCTCTGGGACATTATTGCTCAGTTGGGAGTAGCACATTAGCAGTAAAGTAAAGTACAGTCAAAGTGGAAATTTAGGGAAGAGAAAAACATCCTCCAGTGCAGGACTGCGCTAGGCAGTCAGAGCTGAGCTTTTGCTGCCATTTGGCTAGGAAACAAAACAGATAGAAAATACAGGGAAAAAAAATGAGAAAAGGAGCTATTTTATGCACATGAAGAGGATTAACTGAGTAGGAATTAAGAAAAAGATGACTAAAGAAAAATCATTCCAGGAGCTTCAGTACAGGAATTTCAAATTAGACTGGCCAAGATGCCAAGAAATCCTGTGGAGGAGCTGGGTTTGTTTTTGCAGAAGGGAAGACAGGAAGAAAAGGAATGGCTTGTGATTCTGGGGAATATCAGAGATGTGCTTCGTGGCGCGTGAGGAAAGGGTGCCAGGTGCTGAAGTGGTTTCAAGGATCAAAATACTTTTTTTGAAGTATTTGATTCTGATGGGCTTGACGGACAATTCTATTTCTTGAGTTAGCGTTTACTGAGAAAGCAAAATGAAACAGAAGCAACTAAAGAAATAAACCCATGTGTTTCCATAACAGGTGGCATTGCTCACTTACCAGCAAATCCCAGTCCTTTGCTACCATCCATGCCAGTCTGTTTTTTCCACCTTGGAGCTCATAAAGTTACTAAACTGCTCAAGCGCTTAGGTATCATAAGAGCACACATGGTAGAGGACAGGTTGTGTGAAGGCCCCTTTCCTCCCCAGCTCTGTTCGCCTGCTCAGTACCACGGTGTCTCGTGGCGGGGTTGGGAAACAGGAGCTGCGTCACCGCCGGGGAGGCAGGAACAGGTCACGCAGCCCCATGGGGGCGGCCGGGGACGGGGTGGACACGGAGGCAGCGCTGGAGCGCCGGGAAGCAGAGTGGGAGGGAGATGGGAGCAAGTGAAGAGCTTTACCATCTTCCTTGAGAAGGGAATAAAAATGGCAAAT
Organism: Crypturellus undulatus; assembly: GCA_013389825.1. Classification (NCBI taxonomy): domain Eukaryota; kingdom Metazoa; phylum Chordata; class Aves; order Tinamiformes; family Tinamidae; genus Crypturellus; species Crypturellus undulatus. The sequence goes on from VWPW01030981.1 coordinate 118,452, forward strand.
AAGAGCCTTAATTGCAGAGCAGAGACGTGTCATTGCCTTCGCTCTCCAGCCTTGCGAGGACGTGCAGCACAGATGTCTGCGAGCGGGGCTGCTGCCGGCACGGCTCTGCAGTCACGTTATCCCTTGATGGGGGCTGCACACACACGGACAAAGAAACAACATCCTTTATGGGCCTGCATGCGATGGCCATGGCGCCGCAGCCTTCTGCTCCGGGGCTGTTAGAAGACAGTTTGCTGCTCTGCCTCCTCCTCAGCCCTTGTACTAAGTCATTCCTTTGCTGCTTTGTTGGGTGTCTGCAGGGAGGTCCCTGTCACGGCATCAGGAAGCGAGATCCTTGGTGAGACAGGAGACCCATGTGGAGCAGGCCCCAAAAGCGGAGGGGAGCCCTCCAGCCGCCAGGCGCCTCGGCAGGAAGGTGCTCGAAGGACAAAGGACACTGTGAAACTTCCCCTGCTTGCAAGGGGACGGCCACGACCCTATGAGCCCCTTCACCCTTACTCTGCACAGCCACACAGGGAAACAAACAGGGAAGCAATTCGCCCTCCGGAGCACAAGGTCCAGCGCTGTCCCTACCCATCAGGATCACGAGTGCCCTGTGTCCCTCCCTGGCAGCTGCAGCAGATTCTGCTCACCACGCCTTCAGTGTGAAAGGAGGGGGCTGAGCCAGTAATTAATACATATACACTTTTTCTTTTCTTTTTTTTTTTGGTTCAGTCATGGAACAGAAAAAAAATGCAAATGTTGTTCTAGGGCCCTGGAGACTGACATATTTTGGAGTTTATGGCAAACTGAAAACATTTGGCTTCAGATCAAGTGAAATGTTCCATCTGGTGTGAAACAAATTATTTCTCTGGGGGGCATTTTCTACAGCAGCCAGAGGGACCACAAGAAAAGGCTGCACTCTCAAAGGAATAGACACTGCGCTCCTAGGCTGCAGGAGAGGACATAGCACCAGGTAATACTGTTAAGCAGAAGGCTATAGAGCCGCATTTCCTCTGATCTAATGAGGATCTAACGGTCTTCAAAACGAAGTGGAGTAGCTTCAGCAGGAGAAGTGGAGGGCCCTAAGCAGAGCGCCCTGGAGCCCAGTCACCGGCTGTTTGCCACGGGTGGGAGAATCCCTGGTTCAAATCTCATATATGTGAGCCAGAAAACCTACCTTTAACTGCTTATGCCCCTGCCACCCTTCCCAATAGACCATCCCAACCACCAGACTGTTAGATGTGATGGATATGTCTCTTAGCCTGTTTCCCCACTCATGTAAGGAAAGACAGGGCAGAGCGGATGACGCACCAGCCCGGTGCAGCCCCGCGGGTGTCAGGCTGCGCAGGGCCAGACTTGGACGTGGGTCTCGCTCACGCACTTTTGCCTAGCGAGCGGGCAGGAAACCCCGGCCGGAATGGCAGCCAATTCCTTTTAGGATCCCAGCCTGAACCGTCTGAAACATTTTGTTACAGAAACATCAAAAAACACTTTAGTCTGCTTTTTGTAGGTGGATGAAACAATGCGCTTATTCTTACCTAAACTAATCTGTTGTTTTCTGGAATCGGACACTGCAATTTTTGGCAAATAAATACTGCTCAAAATAAAACAAAACACGCCAAGGTGGAGCAGGAGAGGAACATGCACGTACTTCCCATTTCCTTTCTCTCACAGCTTTGCAGTGATTATTCTCTCCTTTGGTAGATATAGAGGACATAGCCAAGGTTCACTGGCCAGCTGCACTTGGTATTAAACCTGCCCCTGTTTTTGAGCATGGACCCACCAGTCATGGGTTACTAGCTGCATCGGTCCCAGAGAGACCAAGAGCAAAGCTGGGAATCAGCGAGGGTGCTGTAAATACTAGAGGGAAGGCCAGTGAGGTCTTGCATAAACAGCATCAAGGTCCTTTCGTGTCAGCCGCCAGCACCTCACAAAGTTACCTCACAACAAGGATTTCAAGGAGAGAGGAGTTCTGCGCTGCTTACTGGCCTCCTTGACGTAAATGCTTGCAAAACACTTACTGAATGCACTCTCCTTCAGGGCCAATTTGTGCTTGTTTTAGTATTCTTTCCAAAATATCCTGCTGGGGTCATGGGAAGTACTAGTCAGCCAAGCCAAGTGACAAGCATCAGCATGTTGTCAGTTTATGAAAGCAACACCAGGACTTTTTAAAAGGAATTAGAGTCTAATAACTGAGCTAATCTGTTTCTTCTCCAGAGAGAACTGCAGTGGGTAGAGAGACTAGGGGGTTTGGCTCCCCAACACTTCCCTAGATAGAACCCTTGGACCCCTCCGGGTGCAAAGCCTAGCACAGCAGCAGGAGAGAGAAAGCGTGGATCTGCTATCAAAACATGTTATTCCCCCCCTAGGCCAACTAGGCCACCATTTACCTCGCAGCCTCAGACAAAACTGACTCCCAGTGTTGCCTTTGCCATCTGTAGAATTAAGGAACAAGGGTAGAATTACTGTGCTTCCAAAACAATAATGACTGGATATAGCTATACTGCGTTTATTCCCACTCTTGTGAAACAAAAAAGCACTAACATCCTGGCTTTGAAAATGAGAAGCCACAGGCAGGTAAGACAGACAGATAAAGCTTTTTTTGACCAAATTCACACGTGAACTCCAGCGTGAGAGCAGCTCACTCAGCCACAGCTGGCCTGCCCCAGGCCGGGTCTTTCATCCTTAACACGTTTCCCTCAGCCAGACCTGCGGGCCAGCTGTGCGTGCACCTTGCAGGACCAAACTTCTCGGCATTCACCTCCTTAGGAACTCAGTCTCTGCTTGTTTAGGGGCAGCAAAATTGCAGCACAGAGGAACTAAACACCACACAACTACTATCATTTCAATGTCCTGGGAAACCACTTGGAAATGAAAGTGGTAGGCATGTCATGGCTTTAGAGTTATAATGTTTCAAGCTTTGATCTTGGTCTGTAATAGGATAAACTGCATGGAACTGGGTCACAGAATCTCCTCGGGCAACAGTCAAACTTCCCTAGAGGTTTGGGGGCTGAGAGTAAGGTTGGCTCTTTAGTTGTTTTTTGGCAGGAGGGCATTAAATATATCTATGACCAAATTCCCAAGGAAGTAACATCTTTTGGTTGTATAAAACAACTTTTGTTGCTGTTGAGTTTCAATTTCATTTTGTAGAGCAAGAACACAGCAGTATCTTATCACAGAATCACAGAATCATCCTCATCTTTTCCTCATTATCAGAGCCTGTAAAACCATTTTCTTTCTTGCAAAGACTTTTAGAAATAGTCAAACACATTCTGTGCTTAGTCTCTACTGAGTGAGCAGCCAGAGCCTGTTCAGACATTAAATAGGCCTCAGCGTATGTTGCCATTTACACAGCAATAAAAGCAACTGCTATCTAGGAATATGGTGCTTGCTGCAACATCTCCAGCCACATCTGTGCAAAACCTCAGCAATGACAGGGTGGAATTCAGAGCTCAGACTAGATGAACAACAGGACTTCCTTTCTGAAGAAACTTCCAATAGCTTGAAATATTATTTCATATTGTCATAAAAAAGGTGATTGCAAGTGTCCTATGAAACAGAAACTCTGTGAGATTTAGTTTCAGAAACACTGACACATGGTGTTTTCAAAATAAAAGATGCAGTCCAGTACCTAGTAGCTATTGAGTAAAATTGCCATAGATCTTTCCAATACCACTGCTGCTCAGCACTGAATAAAGGGAGCAATCTGGGGGGTAGCAACAATGAAACTGGAAAGTCACATCAACTTCAGTGAAGAGCTATGTCCCAAAGAGGTCCCAAAGCATATGGGAAGTCCTATCCTGGTCAGCCCGAGGTGCCAGAACTGTAACTACAGGACAGCAATTCAGGGACTAACCTTGGAAGCCAGGATCCTGCGCGGCACCTACCACAAAGATAGAATAAAACAGGCAAGTTACCCAGCAGAAACCGGACAGGATTCAATTAGCTTGTCAAACCACGGATGTTTTCATCATACACTTCTGCTTCAACACATGCTCTAGCCACATCATCTTTTGCTGGAAGGTTTCTAACAAGCTCTATTCAGATCTGCTAGCTCCAGAAATTACAATTTCTCCTCATACAGGCTACATAAGAATTGTCATTAAGCTGTTATCAGAGTGTAGCCTTTGAGCATGCAGATGGACAGTCTAATTCTGTCAACAGAAGCATCAGCTGTAGCAAATCACGCACAGGTGCTCCTTAACCAATCTGTCACGGTATTTAGAAACACACTGGGCCACACTAAAGAGGGAGCTTTGGCCAACTTCATAAATCTTCGTTAGGGTTTTTTCAGACAGTAGTCCCAGAGGTCAACTTTGTTATGGAAACAGGAATCCGGACAGCCTGTGAAGTACAGGATAGCCAAGAAAGGAAGGCACATTCTAATTAATGGCTAATGACTTACTTTCCTTTCTTGCTGCACAGACCGTGCCGAAAAAATAATAAAAATAAAAGCAAACCCAGAGTCTGGGATAACTGAAGAAAAACACAAACCAGGTGTTACAAAAGAAAGCTTATGTAAGAAATTCAGTTTTCGCGTCCTTTGAGCGGTACCATCACGGAACGCGCAGCGCTCGGTACGGTCAGCATCGGGGCTGCCGCGCTCGCACCCTGCAGCAGGTGGGCCGAGAGGCACAAGGTGCTCTGCAAACAACCTCTATTTTCTCAGCACGGAGCAAGGAGTCACCTCCATTTCCTGGACCAAAGTGTCTACATCAGTGCATGGTGACAGTCAGGCCTCCCCTGCTGCAACAGGCAGGTAGCTGGTGACCATTCCCCACGGGCCTCGAGGGTCCAGGTCAGCTGGGCTAGATGCAGCAAAGCGCATGTGTTAATGCACTGGAGACACGACCATGGGCCGTCGCTGAGCAGGGAGCAGCGTCCGCGCCCGCAATCGTCGCTGCCATCCCTGCAGCGCGCACTTTTTGTCCCGCAGAAGTGGGAGAACTGCTGTGAGAGAGTCGCTCTTCCACGAGTTCCAACTTGGAAGAGTTAAAACAAAAAGTGCCTCTGCCCCAGCTGCATAAATAAGAGTATTTCCATGCAGAACAGGACTGAAATGGAGGTTAGATAAGCAAGGCCTTGGCAGCAGGAAAAATAAATAAAGCCAATCCTCGCTACACCCACCGAAAAGCAGCTTGTTTTGCCAGCAGTGGTTTGTCACATACAGTCTGAGAGCTGCAAAGACTCATGGACCAACCAGCCAACCCAACGTGGTGTCTGCGAGCCCAGCCAGCAGGAGAAACGGCTGCCGCTCAGGAGCGCCTCAGCCAGGAGCCTCCCAGCACCGTGACCAGGAAGCCAAACCCGCCAGAGCCAGTGGTGGGAGCCTGGGAGGTGGCAGGAAGCTTGGGGTCCCTCACAGAGACCTCCGTGCTAGCTGGGACCTCAGCAGGTGTCAGAGCCTCCCCTGTGCCAGGCAGCCAGCGGGTCTGGGATGGAGCTCCTTGGCTCTCCCTAGCCTGATAAGTGCTCTCAGGGACGTCACGCATGGGAAAGCTGGAAGCCTGGTGCAGCCAGCGGCAGCAGCGTGGATGCGCTGAGCCCTGCTGCACCGCGAGGCTGCCGGTCCCCCTCCGACACCTCGACCTTCTCGCTCCAGAGCAAAGCTGGGCTGCTGAATAGCTTCTGACGGACAGGATGATTCAGACGCAGCGCTGGTGAATGGAAACTCTCATGCTCTGGAAGCTGCTCAGAACACAGTGTCTCTGTTTGCAACGAAGGCCTCCCGTGCCTACCCCCACCGCCTTCGCTTTTCTCCCTCTAATTTTTTTCCCAGAGCCTGAAGATTGCTTTTAACAAAGACGGTTGAGTCATTTCCCAGCCCTGATGCGCCGTCTTCGAAATGCCTCGGATGAATGATGTCTTCAGAAAGAAGCTAGCCTGTTCCCTCGCTGCTGCTCTTAGAGCAGCTGAAATGGAGCAATTATACCTGCCTTGGGTGGCAAAGAACGAGAAGTCCCAGCATTGTCACAGCTTCCCCTCGGAGAGGCTGCGTGGGAGAGGGAGGAACGGAGGGCGTCACAACAGTGACAGGCTGATGTAAGACAAAAAACAGGCTGCAAGTTTGTAAGAGCAAAGTGTCTGCTGGGGTGTGGAAAGATGAGGCCCATGATAAATTCCCCTGGGTCTGGCAGGAAGGCACTGCCGCCTGATGGTGACCTGGAGGCCTGGGAATACCCTTGAAGCCCCCTCCCAGAGAGCTGCTGCTCCGTGCTGGGCCCAGCTCCGGACTTGGCGTGCACAGCCTCAGCCGGGACGGTGCACGTGGCACATTGGATGGATCCCTGTGCTGTGCCACCGGGCTCAGCAGTGCACGGCGCAGCCAAGACCGCCAGAACGGGCAGCACAGCTCTGTGGGAAGGTGCTTAATAGAGCATCACTCTCACTCTGGAGTTTCAACCTCATACCTGCCTCAACAGTGACAGAATACTGTCAGATGCCAAGGCAAACTTTGTATGTGATTGCAGGGCATTTCTCAGTGCCTTTATGTCATCCTATGAAGACACCTATGCATTTGGTTTTAATTCTCCCTCATGCACAGTCCTATAAGGGTGACAAGGGCTGACGTAAGGAGTGGAAGGGTCCAAGAAAGGAGGCAAGATGGGCAAGGAAGAACTCTCAAGCCTCGGCTTCCTCTCATGTGCTCACATGCTAAATGCACAGTGAACACTTGAAGGAAGTTGGGCACAGTAAACATTTCAGCGTGCACCATGGGGACCCTTTCATATGACCCACCTCTGCCTTTGGAGGGGTCTGTACCACGCCAGCCAGAGCTGTTCTTTTCTTCTTTCTCACCCCACTTTCCCTGCCCCCATCTTCTGTTGCTCCCTACTCTCCCGCTCTCTCTTCATGGCCTGTATCCCTGATAATTCCCTGCACTGACTTTTGAAATGTAGGCTCTGGTTACGTCTTCATCAAGTGCTCCCCGTCTCATGGCCATCCCTCTCCTAGCTCCTCTCACCAGCCCACAGGAGACGCGTTTCCTCGCTGACCGCGGCCTCAACCTCCTCCTTGCAGGCCGTCACCACTGCGGCCGCCACACGCAGCAGTGGTCCGTGCTGCAGGGATGCACGTTGGAGCACCTGAGCCTGCGAGCACGCTGGGACGCGGGGACGCCCAGCAAGAAACACACTCTTCGCTCACAGCTGGAGACCCTGTTTTAAACTAAAGCTAACATAATATAACATAGGAATCATGGATACAGCTTCCCACTCCCCTCTCGTTAGCTGTTGTGATTTGTTAAGGCCTCATCCTGAAAGTCCAAGAATGGATAGGCCTCCAGGCTCCCCATATGGGTTTATGGGTTTGAGTGTTGCCTACAATCCTTGGATAAACCCCCCACATACCTTCTTACCCACCAAGCTCAGTCCCAGAGAGCTGCTCTTGCTGTCATTTTTTTTCCTTTCAGTAGTACGAATTCCCTTGAACAAAAGTCCCCATCTCTCTGTGGTAGGGTCACGGATCCAGCCTTGCTAAAACCACAGCAAAATGTTCTTTAAAGACGAGTACTTCTTACCTCGAGCAACTCCCTGCCTCAAACACCAGTGGCTGTCAGCTCATTTCTCTGCTGTCATCCGAAAGAAGGAAAAACAAGTGAAAACCACAAACCAGGGTGGCCTGGGAAAATTCTGACAGCCTGACAAAGGAAAGCAGAGGAAGGATCTACTTGTTTATACGTTTTCAGACCCTAGAAGAAAGATTTCCCTGAAAAAACATCGTGACTTCCTCTATCCAGATGAACAAAAGAAGATGTCAGCTTGTATCTCTGCAAATTTTCTGGCGCAAAAGCTAAACTAGATATGAAACTCAGTGAAAATAATGTCCCTTTTGTGAAGCATAACCCACATTTAAGTACATAGACTAAGCTAAACCTACCAAGAAAACAGAGTGTACGGAGATTTAACAACCGCCCACTCAGCCTCACAGGTGCAAAACAACTGAGTCTGCAGAGAGAAAAATGAACGGCGCTGCAGCAAGGCCCGGACGAGGCGGCAAAGGGGAAACCACAGCTCTGCCGTGGAGGTGGCCAGAGGACTGCACAGAGCCAGCCTGCCGAGTGCTGGCCGCCCCGGGAAGCCCCTTTGGAAGGTGCTGGGGTCACCTTTAGCACCAGCAGCTCAGGCCGAGCCAGCAATGCACCTGCATGGGGGCCCGATGGCATGGCATGGTGACCGCCTCTGTATCCAACGCATCAAGGGGGCTCTCATCTGCCTCTCCTTTCTACGGGATTTAGGGCATTTCTCACCGTGAGTCACACTTACAGCACCGCAGGGACCCCAAACTCCGCTCTTTTCAGTCAGAATGTGCACTTTGCCTCTGTGAATTTAAGTATAGAGGAAGGGTGGCAGAGTGCTATGGGAAATGGGAAGAAAACCTTGCAGTGGATTAGGCAGGAGATCTAAACAAAAGATACAGCAAAAGGACTAGGTGCAGTTGACATAATACACATCAAGGGAAATTTCCATTAGCTATTAAAGAAGAAAAAGAAGAAAAAGAACAAGAATCACAATGATGTCAAGCACTGCAACAGATGCCCAGAGAGGCTGGTAATCTCCACTCTTGGAGACAGCCAAAAATGGAGTGGACGTGGCCCAGAACAACTTAACCTTACTTTACTTTAAAAAAAGTAACTTACCTTAACCTTACTTACCTTAACCTTACTTTGAAATGGAGGTATGGACCAGGTGATGCTCAGAGATCCCTTCCACCATAAATTATGCTGTGATTCTGCAGCTGTATTTGATGATAACTTAACAGGTATTTACTATAATTAGGAAGGGTTCCACCACCAGGAGATGAACCCATCCCTAGGGGCCAGTCCTACTCCACAGACCTGCAGGAGCCCAGCCAGAGGCTCCAGTGACCTTCATTTTGCCAGATGGCAAGAGAGAGGTCCCAGCAAATCCCTGCAGATACCCCAAGCCCAACAGCATCCTCCAAGAAACATGCAGTGACAGATCCAACTGCAGACACCTCTGTAACGTTGTCAGCCCATGGGTGAGAGTAAAATATTCAGCAAACACTCTTATTGGCACAAGCAGGATTTTCTGATAACGAAGTGCTTCTATTTTAACTGAGAGTTCTTTAACCAGGTGTTGGAATACAGCACCTATATCTGCAAGGCCTATTCTGCTTAATCTGTGATCAGAGTAGGGCATGTAGAAAGGAGACAAAGGAGCACAATGATGAGCACCAAAAGCACTAACCTAATTAGCCATATAATCATATAATTATAGAATAATTAGGGTTGGAAGGGACCTCTGGAAGTCATCTCAGCCAGTCTCATTGCATCAGGTTACTCAGAACTTAATGGGACAAGTCCCCAACATCTGGAGAGACAGAAGTTCCCCTTCCTCTCTGGGCAATCCACATGTTTTTTTAATGGAATATAGGTCTTACTCAAACAGACTGGATACTATATTTGGCAAGATCACTGTTTTTTTTAATGAAGGTAACTATACAAACATGCTTACTTTGTGAGGCTTTTCAGCCTCACTTGGTACACTTACATATAAAAACAAGAAAAAAAGCATTCTGCAAAATTAATATTGCTCACAGGTAAGAGGTATCATTTAAAAATTATATAAAATATGGTATTAGAAGAACAATGAGAAGGCTCAGCCATACTGACTGATCTAGAAGAATGCCGAGACAGACAAATTCATTTGTGTCATATGTCTGCTGATCCAAACCTGATTTTGGATCCTCCATGCAGTCAGTGGTGGAGGATGGTGGTAGTTACATATACTCCATGCAAAGCAGTATCTTGCAAAGCAACAGCTCTGAAAAAGAAGACTGCGAGTGTGATTCCAGCCTAGGGTCACGGTACATCATCTGTTAAGCGAAACCCCTAAACTGCAATGTCGTTGCAAGAATAAATGTGATTCTTGGACATATAAGCAAGGGAATGTTCAGAGAGGTGGTACTAGTTCAGCACGCTGTTGGGAGAGAGACACCAGGAGCATGCGGCTGCATGTCAGTGTTCACAACTTAAAAACAATGCAGATTATTTGTAAAGGGTTCAGAAAAGAGCTGCAAGGAAGATTCAGCATCTGGAAACCATATTTCCAGCAAGAAACTTAAGAAGGTCAATCCAAGTTTATCCAACAGAAGGTCAAAAGATTACTTGAGCACTGTCTGTAATTACAAACAGAAAAAAACATTAGCAACATTAGGGCTCTTGAATTGGGCAGAGAGGGGAAAAAAAAAGATAAAAAAGAACTCTGAGAAGCTGAGGAAATTCAGAGGAATTATAGGGCGCACTATTTAACAAAGGGAATTAACTGTTAGAACTAATTTCCTTTCCTCCATTTGAGGACTTGAGCTAAGGACTGAAGTGCCTTTTCTTAAAGCTGCGTTGTATCTCAAGCAATCTTGAAGCAGAAATTATTGGATGAGATTCATTGTCAGGACAAATAATTGTAAAGTCTTCTCTGGTCTTAAAAATATGAGAAGAGCCCAGGGAGAGTGGTGAAGACCTATGAAAATAAAGAGACACATCAGAGCAAATTTGGAAGAGATTTTAACCACTGTAGGTTGTTGCAAGAGAAAGTGGAATCTTATTTTTAAAGGCTACAGTAGCTGCTAACAATTGGGAAGAAAGGAAAGGAAAGGAAAGGAGAGGAAAGGAAAGGAAAGAAAAGAAAAAGAAAGGAAAGGAAAGAAAAGAAAAAGAAAGGAAAGGAAAGAAAAGAAAAAGAAAGGAAAGGAAAGAAAAGAAAAAGAAAGGAAAGGAAAGAAAAGAAAAAGAAAGGAAAGGAAAGAAAAGAAAAAGAAAGGAAAGGAAAGAAAAGAAAAAGAAAGGAAAGGAAAGAAAAGAAAAAGAAAGGAAAGGAAAGAAAAGAAAAAGAAAGGAAAGGAAAGAAAAGAAAAAGAAAGGAAAGGAAAGAAAAGAAAAAGAAAGGAAAGGAAAGAAAAGAAAAAGAAAGGAAAGGAAAGGAAAGGAAAGAAGGAAGGAAGGAAGGAAGGAAGAAAGAAAAGAAGAAAGGAAGAAAGAGGTACAAAGGCAACAAAAATAAGGACACAGAAGTATTTGTTTTTTGTGCGACTTGCACATAAGTCCCAAATAAAGTAAATGCAAATTTATTTTGGTGTAGCTAAGAGCAGCGTCTGGTTGCTCTGTCTGAGTAAAACAGGACACTTAAGAACACTACGTGTTTTTGGGTGCATTTTGTCCTGCTTTCAAGCCTTGCTGCTGGTGTCGTCACTTTTGCCAGGGCTTCGCAGGCCACCTCTGCGTGCCAGAGAGATGCTGCAGCTGATGGCAAAGGACGCGCACAGCTTCCACGCGAAACCAGATGGCGTCTCGATGGCGTTTTGCTTTGACATATGTGGGTTCATTTACGTCTAGAAAACTCTGGAGGAGGCGAACCACAGGCAGATGCCAACAAACCCAGCACACAGCGGAGACGTCTGCAGGGGCCCCCCGCGCGCAGCCTGGCGAGGAGCAGCCCCAAAGTGAGGAGCCGCGCGCGCAGACAGACAGAGTTTACAAATCCGGCTCCTCAGACAGATGGGGAAGGAAACAGGAACTCACAACGGAATAACAATTTGCAGATTTTTTTTTTTTCTAGAATAAATCCCAAACAGCCACCAGCTGGTTCTCGTTTCAGCCTGCAGATGAATACACTTCTAGAAGAGCAGGGGCAGATGCCTCTGCACCCTCCCGAGGAAGCAGCGAGGCCACGGCCCGGTGCCACCCGCAGCGCTCGCAAGGGGCGCAGAGCACCTCAGAGCAAACTGCGCTGTGGCCGGGGTTCGCACACCACAGAGGGGAGGCCGGCTGGGGAACGGAGCAGCCGCGGCAGCCAGCATCCCCAGTGCTGCGCTCAGACCTCACGCTCGCTGGGACAGATGCCACATGGCCGCGTGTATAAACCGGAGGGAGAGCGCACACATGCTCCGTATAAACAGATAGCGGAGCGGGGGACTCTTCCGCTGTCAACACATCCGTAGGTTAACAAGAGGCACTGTTATGACTGCAAATGGTTTCTCAAGCACGGCTCTTCACGTCAAGGAGCGTGTATTTTGGGCCTCTCCAAAGCACCACGGGTGAATGCATCACTGCATGAACTGTACGCACAGCCCCGTGCCTGTGCACCGCGCGGTTCGCACGGGGCCATGATCCCCTGCACAAGGCAGCGCTCCCAGCCATCCCACTCACATCCGGGGAGCAACCAGGGAGGACCGGCTCACGGTGCATTGGATCGTCACGGAAAGTCAAGAGGGCTGTCCAGCCCCTTATGGCTCTGGAGAAGTTGGTTGTGGGTTCATGAGACTGAACAGCCTCGTTCGCCCAACCAGCTCTGCCCCAAAGAGCCACCTAGCGAGAGAGGGTCACTGGGCAAACCCAGAGGCACAGACAGTAATTCTCACACTTGGTCCGAGTTGGACTAAAAATAAAGGTTCTCGAACCTGTTTCACTAGAAGAAAGCCTGAATAATTCAGACAAGCTTTACCAGTAAACTGCAGCTATAAAGCAAAAGCCCACAGCCTTCAAAGGTCTCTTGAAGCCCATCCAAAAAAAGCATTCAGTCCAAGCGCCCTTCATCGGAGGAGGAGGAGGGGGCAAGACGTGAATGCCGAAGGCAGCTCCGGCCTGACGGGAAGGGACTGATCTGTGCCCGCAGCCAGGACAGCATGTTCAAGCGCGTTGGGCGCCCCGGTCCATAGGCACATGCATAGGTCATGGGACTGCCTTCCCCGAGGGGAATTCTGGACAACGAGGAGGACTCTCTTCTTTCCAGACTGCGACGCAAACCGTTCCAGAGAAGTTCTGCNACTGGAGTCTGGACGAGTTGTGTCCAGACTGTGACGCAAACCGTTCCAGAGAAGTTCTGCCTTTGGTTTTATTCAAATACCCAGAGACAAAACGAAACCTTAGAGCATTTATCTAAAAGCCAGCACAATCCTGCAGAGAAACGTCAGTCAGCCCTGCAGGTGCTCGGGTAAGACTGCACTTGCTCCTCCCAGGCCTGGAGGTGTAAGTGGGCACTTGTCCTCCATCAGCCCCTTCCTTCAAGTCTCGCTTCTGGTTCTCTCTCCCACTAGGCCTTGAGCCCCCTGCTCGCTTTTCCGTCCTGCCCACGGTCTCCTCACGCGTTACCTCAGCACAAGCTGGCGCCGCAGCAGGGGAATCGCCGGGCACGGGGCACGGCGCACGGCCAGGGACAGTGCGAGGGCTCTGTCACTCAGACCTGCTGCTAAGACTACGAGACCTCCCGACCAGCTTTCCCTGCAGACAGCTGAAGCTGCTCCCCTTCGCTCCTGGCACTGTCCCCACCTGCGGCAGGGACACTTCCATCTCTGTCCACGTCAGGGGTGTTTACGGAACGAGTAAATCAACAGTGGCTCCCACCGGGCTCTAGCTGGCAGAGCAGGCAGCGACCGCAGTGGGAAGCAGTCAAGGAAGCGGGAAGCCAGGAATGGGCTGTCCCTCGTCGGAATTGCAGCCACCAGCCCCACGATACCGTAGCGAAGCCTAAAGACTTCCCAGTCAACAGTCAAACATGTCCAAGGAGACGGAAAACGAAACAGAATTGAAAGGTACATAAGGTCTGCGGTTTGTTTTTCTCGCTGTGACCTTTACACAAACAAGATAAAGGCCCCGTATTTCACTGGAGAAGTGAGCTGGCCTGCTGGAGTTGAGGAGATGTCACACAAACAGTAAATCACGTGTTTCAGGCACAAACACAGGTCGCAATGCCCTGACAAGGCACTCACGAGGGCCAGCAAAAGGCCTATGGACCGGCTGACCAGCCGTCAAGTTTGCAGTGATTAGAAACATGTGCTCCTTGCTCACCTTTGGCCAAGCTGCTGCTTCTCTCCTGGAGACAGCGAAAATACGGAGAAAAAGACTGGCTAATATTCCTTGAGACTTTGTTTCCAACTACATTTTAACATAACTAATCAGTTCTGTTAGTACCAGATCTCAACCTTTTCAGTCACAAAAAAAAGTAGAACTTGGCAGCATGATGACATTTCCACTATCGTCCCGAAAACTTATCATGACTGACAAAACAAACAAAATTTGCACATCGGAAAATAGGCAAACAGGTCCCAGGTACTAAGGAAGAGAGATAAAAGAGCGAGTACCACTGTAGTTGGTGGAGTAGAACAACTTCCCCCAAAGAATTCACAGCTCCAACATCTAGATTTGGCCAGAATCGTCTCTCCAAAACTGCCTCAGTTACAACACATTCAACAGGACTTTTACTTAGTCCTTGCTTGTGAACCCCTTGTGATCTGCATTTCAGCTGCCTGGTTTTGAGAGCACAGATGTCAACAGATCAAGACCAGATCAAATGGTCTTCAGAGTCACTCTCACAAATGCTGGAGGACAGCAATACATCAAGAACACAGCAATATTTTCCTAAAAATCTCCCATGTCAACCTCTATCAGGCCCCCAAATCTCTCGTGTTATATCTATCCCTCTGTCAGCTGTGTTCTGCCTTGCCTGTCACCCCTCGTCAAGGGAAAGCAGGCAGTAGGCCACAACACACATTGCTCTGAAGATCTTCTAAAGCTGATTTAGTTCTGGTGAAAGGTGACAGCCCTGGAGCCCATGATAGAGCAAGAAGATAGTGCAGCAGGGCATGCTGCCCAGACACTGCCTGTTATCAAAATGCCTTCAGGGGAACTGGGAACTTAACCTTCATGGCCGGCTCCATGCATTGCTTCCCTGGGAATGCCAACTGGTATTCACTATGGCTTTTTTTTCTCCCCCCTTTTTTTTTAATCTAGCTTTGAACACTTTATGAACTCCGCAAAGATCGTGAGCTCACCAGAGACCAGTGTCCGGCCATGAGATGACATTAGCAAGGATCTTCATTGCATTTAGCCATTCAGGTCACATTCTCACCAGCGACCCAGCTCTGAGCTGCTCTGCAGCCCTTTTCCCACCCTTGCATCACGCCTCCTCATGACTGCTAAACTGAATTTGAAAACATCAACACTGGCGACAGGAACAAGAGCTCCAGTTCCTGGGAACAAGTGTTGATGACAGGGGAATCGCTGTTTTTAAGCAGGCTGCGCTGGTTCCTGGGCTCTGCTCCATCAGATGAATGTTTCCCTCTTATGTCCCCAAAGTCCCCTGGGCAGAGGAACACGCCATAGGAGCACAGCCAGTTATTTTGCGGAGACTTTCCCCTCTGGGCTGTCAAAGATCTGAGGGAGCTGGCAACCAGCCCATACTTATTCTGATAAATGCTGTTTGCAACTAAAAATGGATTAAAATAACCTCTGAAAGCTCATTTGAAGAGGAACAAGCAGTCTTGTTCAGAGAAGCCATTAGCTAGGAGAGGTGGAGAAAACTATTCCGAGGGCAGCTTATTTTGGATTTCACCCCACTTTGTCTTTTGCCCTGACCAAGGCAGAATAAAGAGACTATAATTAGCACTTGGGGCACTCTCGATGGGAGCAGCAAACAGGGCCTGGCCAAAACTCAAATCAAGGCCTTTCTGACCCTTCACCCATGATGTAGACCCAAGGAATGGGGGTCTCTGCGCTACCAAAGAGGCATATCTCCTGCTTCAGACCTCTCTCGTTGCGCTAACAGCCATCATTTTTCTGGTTGTGAATAAGATGCAACATCTCATGTGGGGCACATCTTCCTCCCTGGCATTTTTGTCAGCTTCTAGAGTTGCCAATGTAACCGTGGATCTGGGCAGAGAGCAGCCCACAAACATGTATTCCCGAGGGATGCTGCTCCGGCTGCAGGATCTGCTGGGCTGCCTGATTCCCATGTGCGTTCCCGGCCGTGTGGGACAACCCTCGCTGCTGCTCCTCCTTACTGCATGGCTCCAAAGACACAACATGGAGGTTTAACATCAGCAGTAATAAACTTCCCAAGTGCTGCAAATGGCATAAAAAAAATCTGAAATCATGTATATAAGAGCAGTAGCAGCAGATAGATAAATTAAAATGATGTTTTTGCAAATGGTTTTCAGGAAGAAGGCTTCAGGAAAAGCTTCTTGGGGACAAGATTGTCATACATTAAAAGAAAAACAACAAACACCCTCACAAAACAACCAACACTTACAGATAAAACTGACCTAAGTTTTGCTAACTCGCATGACACTAGTTATATCTCCAGCCCTCAGATTATCAGCCATCACCATGAAAAAACAGCGGTGGTGTTTCCCTTTCCCATCCCTCCAAGATAAGACTATTAGAAAGTGCTGTTTTGGGAGAGATGTTTTTTTCTTTCATTGGATAATGCATTTCCACTCTCTTTCCCCAGACTATAGAGAACACTGGAATACTGGAATACTGGAATTCCATTTCCCTTTTCCTTTTCCATAGCCAGCAAGTGTGGAAAGTGTTACAAAAGCAACAGCAGAGATTCTTGACAGATCAGAGGCTTCCGGGAGCCCAGATAGTGAGAGGGGGTCAAAAAAAAAGGCAAGCACGAGATTTCCAGTGTAACGGAACTGCAGTGTGGACTGCACTGTGTATGCTCCTGCAGCCGCGTGCCTGGGAGCAGCAGGGAGCGCGGCGGAGGGCCCCGGTCGTGGGCCAGGTGTCCCGAGGGCCAGGTCCATCCCACGACTCCGTGGCTGCGCCTGCAGCCAGCTCCGACACTGGTGAGCCGCTGGGCTGGTGCCTTCACGGGCAGCCCGCTCCACATGGCAGAAGCTATCGGGGAAACCTCCTCACCCGAAGTGACGGGGCTGTTTGAGCAGGGCTGCCCCCCACGGCTGGGTTCGCAGTGGGGCCGGGTGCGGGGCAGCAGCGCCAGTGCCAGCACCTGCGCCTCCATCCCCGGGCACACAGCCTTGACCTCACGGGGCTTCCTGCAGCAAGGAGACAGGATTAGAAATCAGTGTCAGGAAATGCACCGCAAGGGAAATATTTTGAGGTAGGCTAAAAATAGATCTCTGACCCTGCTTGTTTTACACAGAGAGAGGTCTCTGCGTGCGCTTGCCAGGAGCCAGTCAGCAGCGGGGCAAAGCTGTCCCTGCAGCGCTCACGACACAGGGAAAGTTGAAAGAGCGAAAACCTCCCCGCCGCCGCAGCCGGGCCCTCCCGGAGCAGCAGCTCCCCGGGGCACAGCCCAGCAGGCAAGGCCACAGCTCGAGGAGAAGAAAAGCCACAACGGGGGGACCCACCGGAGCTCACAGCTGGAGGGGTCCTTCGATGCAGGACGTGTTTGCACGGCATCCCCAGCACCCAGCGCCAGCGGCTGCAGAGCAAAGGGAGGGAAGGCGCGGGGCTCTGCAGCAAAATCGTGGCAAGTGCAGCCCTTGCAACAGCGCAGCTGACTCCCGGTGCAGGATTCCTGCCCTATGGTTACTGCTGGGTTTCACAGCACCAAACCCTATCCCCCATTGCCTCAAAACATCGCACCCCAGCCTGTGGCCTCACCCAGCTCCGCATTGCTTGGAATTTTGCCATGGTATCTCAAGACATGCTGAGAACTACCCTCAGATCCCAGCCTTTGAGTTTGCCCAAAAATCTGTTTCCATCCAGAAAAGGAAACAAGCTTGTAGCCCTCCTAGCTGCCGAGAAGGGCTGGAGACTACTGACCTAGCTGCAGATAGCGAGACCCAGCCCTTTGCTGAGACCCGCTCCTGCGCACCAGCTCGTGCCAGGGTTGCTGCAGCCTCCTGGGGAAGAAGAAAGCCCCTGGAAACTCCCTCCTTCCAGCCCTCCAGAGAATACCAAGCCAGAGCCTAAAGACGAGTCCTCCCAGAGCGGCAGGAAGCTGAAACACAATGAGATCATTCCAAGAAACACTGTTTTGCCATCAAAACAAGCAGTCATAATTTGAGGACTGCATGTGCTTTTCTTGCGGCTTTCCTTTCTAAGGACAACAAACTCTTGTGCTGGGTGTTTGCTCACAGGCGGCTTCTCGGCAAGCCCAGGGCCGGGTCGGGCTCCTCAGCAGTGCCCTCAGTGCCGCTGCCGTTAATGGCAATCGCTTTTTTTCCCATCGATGCTTGCCGGTTAGCCAGGGCTCCTGCTGCCTCCCTGTAACCTCCCTGCAGAGCCAAGCGGCACCGCTTGTTTAGCAGGTCCAGGGCGTGCGGCTGCTGAGAAACCACAGGCTGTTTTCCACGGGCTCGCCAGTGATTTGAGCTGCCCACAGTCCCACCTCTTACAGATTTACCTATGAAAACATAAGCCCTCCCTGTTATAGCTATTAAAAAAAAAAATAAGAAAAAAAATCAAAGGGTTACCCAGGAGGAGCTTGAAGACTTTTTACAGGAGAAATTTAACAGGTTACCTCAGTCAAATGCCCCTGCTCATGCTCTAATTTGCAGCAGCCCCCATTTGCTGCCCCCACCACCTCACACGCTGCACGTGCAGGAATCAATCGCGGTGCAGAGGTTTCCCGTGCGTGCAGACAGCTCAGCGAGCAGGATGCCTGGATCCTTGCTGAGACTGTGCAAGGAGAAAACCCAGACTAAATCTGGGGAAGGGAGCAGAAGCTTTACCGCTCCTGAAGCGCCGGCATCTCTGACCCCGGCGGGCCGCCTGGTGCTCCCACCTCATCAGGTATCACGGCCAAGACGCGCTGCGACCAGGACACAGCGGTGAGACACGGCTTCATACCTGCCCCACCAAGGAGGAGAAGGAGAGAATAAAACTAACCCTTGCTTTGAAAAGTGCAATATCCTTTACAAGCTGCTGAGAGGGAGGCCAGGCCTGACACTGCCCCTGAAGCATGTGTCAGGCCAGAGAGAGATGGCAAAGTGGAAAAAGTGAATCTGCAGGGACTACAGAGTCCAGTCATCGCCAGACCATAAACTGGAGCTGAGAGCACATTCTAGAGCTGGGGAAGCAGGCAGGCAGTGCAAACTAGCTAGGGCTGTGGCTTTTGGTGAAGCTGGCTCTCTGGAGGCCAATGGCAGGACGCAGCCCAGCGTGCCCGCCTGATGGATGGCGAGCACGGTGGGGCCGCGGTGCTCTACTCTGCTCTGCTCTGCGTGCACAGCTTCACGTCCTCGGGGCAGGTCTCATCCGGCTGCAGACAGAAAAAAAACCAAAGCTTTACAAAAGAAAAATGTGCTCAGAGAAGGCTGAGCTGAACCTCCTCCTCTAGCCTCCCAGTACAGGAGGAGAGTCCCCAAGGGTGCAAGCAGAGTCCTCCCCTCTCTCCAGCAGTGCCGAAGTGCCAAGGCCAGGCAGGGCTCCCTGCGCACCTCGGAGCAGAGGCACCTTCCCAAGAGGGCTCTCCCGCCTCTTTCCAGCGGTCTCTGCAGAGGCCGCGTGCGTCCTGCGGGCTCCGTGGGGGCCTCCGGCCAAACCCAGAGCGAGCCGGGCGCTGCCGTGACCAAAGCTGCTGGTCGCAGCGACGCCCGGGCCAGTCAGAGCCGCCATGGCCGGGCCCGAGCCGGCAGAGCAGCGGGCAGACGTCAGCCCAAGCCACGAGGTCCCTCCTGGGACTCGCGCGCGCCCGTCGATCCACGCGCGCAGCGAGCAGGGGCACCGCGCTGCGACAGGGGCTCCGGCCAGCGCACACGAGCTGGGAATGTGCCCCATAAAAACGGGCACCGCACATTTGGTGACAGCAGGGGAGGCGCAAGCCCGGCTCCTCACATGCAATCCCGGCTACCTGTCGTTGCTGTCCGGGCTCCAGCCCAGATCCCAGAGCCAAATTTTGCAGTGATTTATTCCTCCCTCAGTATAATTCCATTAACCGTGTGGAGTTACTTAGTCACTGCGAAATTTGGCCAAAGTCTTTTTATTTGGACATTTATTTTATTTTTCTAACCATGCCCTCTGAAATGCTAACCCTACAGTCTATAAATAATCATTTTCTCCAGCAAGACCAACATGAGATTTGGAAAGCCCCTATGCCAGCCCCTGGCCTAGGCTGCATTTGTTTAGACATTTTCTGGAGGTGATGCTGATCCACAGCTTAGTGCCAGCCCCCAAATGCTTATGTAGAAACTAAGCACAAGGTAGAAAATAAAGCACAGGTTCCCAGAGACACAGACATGGGAGGACGAGGACAGAAATCATAGCTTCGTGCTTTCAAAGCTGAATTTTTGAATAGTTAAAAACAAACCAACCAGCCAACACATACAAAAAGGCCTGTGCTCAAAACAGTTGAAGACGAAGCCGTAGGTCCCGACTTGGACATTCAAAAACGCTTGGGGACTTTGGTCCTTTCGCCAGGCGGAGCTGGGCTCCGTATCCCGCACGAGCTGCCTTCAGGTCTCTGACCCCTCTTCCCTTGTTTTCCAGCCTGAAAATCCTACTTGTTTAGATTTCCAGTCCCGCAGCGTGAAACACAGCTACCTTTCCTGAAAGGCAGCCATCAGACCTGCACAGTGTGCGCGAGGGGAGAGCTCTGCAGCTTTAGACAGCTGCCAGATTAGGATTTTGTTCTGCTCTTGATTTCTTTCCTAATAACTCTCAGCATTTTAGTCGCTGCTGAGCAGCAAGCTGACAGGAGACTGTCCGCAAAGACGACGGCATCTCTTTTGCTCTCAATTACTGCTAACGTCAAGTGCTTGGGATTGCCTGTATAAGCAAGTACACAGAGTTTACAGCACTGCAGAGAACACACTTAGCTTTTCCAATACTGCCTTATCTGCCTCGAGCGTTCAGTATAGTTCCCATTTACCCACTGGAGCCACAGGCTGTCTCACAAGCTTCCTTCTTTCAAAGTGCTCAGGAGAGTTTATGTCAGAAGTTTCTAGCCCTTTATGAGCCATTCTTCAAAATCTTTTTATAAGCATGTCTTACTCTGATTCCACATTTAACATCCCAGAATTTACAATCCTTTTGGTTTTCCCCCTTTGGACATGACTTATGCTTTTTTTAGGATATCTTTTTAACTTCTAATAATACTCTTTAATCTACTATTTAACTATGCTAGCTATTTTTGTTCCTTCTGAAAAGTCTCTCTGGTAGTTCAATTTGTCACGGGCTCCCAACATCCAGACTCTGGCTACATGCAAGCCTTTCAACTATTTGCCTGCTCCTTCTAATTTCCTCCTTTGAAGCTAAAATGTGAGCGGGGAGGCTGTGTGGGAGGCATTCGCCCCACGGAGCGGGGCCATCCGAGCCCCTGCTCCCCAGCACCGGGTGCCGCCACGCCGCGCCGCGCTCGCCCCAGGCCAGCCAAGCAGCCCCACGACCACAACGTTTTTGGGCTGGTTGTTCCAGCAAGCACCATTTAGAGCACCCAGCATGCTGTCACCTGGCGCCAGGGTGCCCCAGGGCACCCTGCTTCGTGCCCTCGGGGAGCGTTTACACAGTCTGTGCCGGGTTATGGGAAACCTTTCCTCGCCCTTTTATTTCCCTGCGTTTCAGCTGAGACGCAACCTTGGCGCAGATCTCATTTCTGTGAACAAAACAAGCCCTTTCTCAAGGTGGACACACGGAGTGGGGAGGAGAGTCCCTGGGCTCCGGTCTCCTTTCGGCGGGGACTCATGAACCCATCCCTTCCTTGCTTGCGTATGGGGAAACTGAGGCACGGAGTAGGGAGAAGCAAAGCAACACGAAGAACCACACCAGGAAAGGAAGAGAGCTCCTCTTTCCTAACCCTCCATCCAGCGCTTTGAGCATTAGCCACCTTGAACACCCCAAAGCTCCCAACCATTCTGCTCCAAACCCTGGACCGTGTTCACATCTAGAGCTGAGCAGAAAGCCTGGTAATCCCATTACCAGCTCTGCCCAAGCGCCTACTTCATCTTTATGATGAAAATATACAGGCACGCTTGACCCATCAGTAAACGCGCACGTAGACTTGTACATAATATTAGTATCTAAATACCTAGAGTTAACGGGCTGGTTGTTCAGGGCTGATTTTCTGGGAAAAGAGGAATTACTTGATGACTAACATTTGTTTTCAGAAACAAGCCCAAATGCCGCATAAAAATGTCGATATGCTTCATGACTAGAATAAGCAGGCAAAGTTGCATTTTGTTTTGCTGGATCCCAAAGATGCCTGAGCTCAAGGGTGCTGCTAATGGAAGTTGATTAAAAACAGGCTCTCTTGTTTGTGTTCTCAGGCAGATGGGCCGCATCCAATTGCACTCCGAGGTTGGGTATTTTTGTCCTTTTTCTCTCTTTCCTTCCTGCCTCTCCCCTCTCCCCGCACCACTTGGTTCTGCTCCAGCAGCTCCATTCCCAGACAGCTCCGTTCTCGCGCTGTCGCTTTGCAAAGGCGGCTCTATCTTGCTTCCAGCCCTTACAGATTTTTCCACCCCTGCAAAAAAAATGACCATCCAGCCTGTGTTAAACTGCAGAGTATCTGGAGGCTGTACACATCACCATGATATAATGCAGGTGTCTGAGAGAGCTCCTGTGGCATCGCGGCGCTGCCCACACTATTGAAACGCGACCAGCTTCGGGCTGGGGCACAGCTGCCTCGCGGGCGGGAGAGACGATGCTCTGCTTGTGGTCACCTACTTCTGCCTAAGGAGAGGTGCAGAGACCACGTTCCCGGGTGAGGTTCCCCCTAAGGTTCAAGTCAGCCGACTGTGAGCACCCTCAGACGTTAGAGGCTGCTGCGAAAAGAGCAAGAAATGGATCGTCAGCGGTCGCAGCCAGGACTTCCAAATATTTTTTCAAAGAGAAAACACTAACTTGCCAGAATCCAAGATGAAAGCAACAAGCACATAAACACCCTTCTCCTGCTTTTGCATCAGCCAAGAGCCATTTCACAAGCAAGTCATTCTCCCCCCTTTTCTCCCCCACCAGTCCCTTTCCCTCTTGCCCAAGAAAGGTCATTTTCTTCACAGGGGAAAAAAAAAATCTTCCACAACAACAGGGGTTTAAATCAAGGCAAGGCAGAAAACTTCCCTTTCACCAGTTCCTAATAAATAACTTCAATCTCCTCAATGCAAATATTTCAAAACAAAGAATCTCTGTTTGAGGCAGAGTCATAAATTATCACAGTAGATCTTGTCTTTCTTCAAGCTGGACCCAAGCAGACACTGTTTCGGTTTCGGGGGAAGAAAGAGAGTCTTCTGCAGCCCCGGCGCATGGGGCTCACGAGGAGCGAGGGAAGACCCCATCCCCTTGCATGCCCAAACGCCACCAACGCTCCCGCTCCGGCGCCGCGCGGGGACATTGTCCTGGCACCTCAGCTACGCTGAGCCCGGCAGCACCAGGGAGAGGGGAAGCAAGAGCTTGGACGTGTCAAGAGAAACGTGCCTAGGGAGCGCCAGGGAACAGCACGGACTCTCAAGGGACAAATCTAAGTTAACTCCGGCAGTACAGCTGGATCAAATCCAGGCTGGCACCAGGGTAGCCCAAACCGGGATGTGACCCTCTGCTATTTATAAAATGCCATGACATCTGCAAACACAGTAGTCATAAGTTTACAGTAGTCATAAGTGCATAACTGGTGAGTTTGCTTAATAGCCTTCAAGCTGATGCTCTGGCCAAGAAGCAGTTACATGACTATGATTATTATAGATGCAGTTACAGGTTACGCAGTAACAACAAGGATATTATCAGTCACGCTAACTGCAGTGTCAAATAAGCAGCTCAAGGCGCTTTGGTCAACAGCGAGGAGCCAGGCTGCTCGCTTAGCACAGACCTGGCATAGCGGGTCACGCACCATGAATGCAGCTGGGGCTTTAACCCATGCTGCCTCCTCTTTGATGCTGGGAGCTGAGCTCCAAACAAGGCTGGATGCAGCCCGAAGGCCAGTGCTGAGCCTGGCTTTGGTGGCAGGCTCCAAAGGCCGCCAGCAGACGTGGGGATGCAGCTGGGAGAGGGGAACGTGCTGGCTTCCTTGGGTCAGAGATTTAACAGCAAGACTCCTCTGCCTGTAGAGAACAAAGCCATTTCCACGTGAAGCACTGGGAGAATAAAACACGAGTGACATCAAAGCTGAAACTGCCGCTATTTCCTCTGACTGGGAGGAAAGGGCCTGGTGATGAGGGGTCCCGGGCAGCCCTGTCTGCTCGATGTGCCCACCGCCCCACGAGCTGCCCCGCCAGCGTCCTCCTCCTCGAACCGTTCCCTGATAGAGCGGAGATGGATGCGCAGCCTGACGGATGCACATGTGACAAACCAGCCACCCCCAGATGGAGGCATCTGCTCTGTGCTCCAAGGGGGAGGCTGCCCCTGCTCCTTGCTGGACACTCATGCAACATTTGGGTACCAGGCTACAGGGTTTCCATACAGGTTTTGCACCGTGTCTCAAAACCCAAACTCCTAGAAAGGCTCTTTAGGAGTCTATCAAGAAAAATTACCCTGGCTGCTGGTAACGGATCATTTCCTTAAGCCCTGGTCCACATTGCTGGAAGCTGTTTTGGAGCCAAGAGCCGATTGCTGCGCAGGGAGCTGTGGTGCAAGGAGCTGCGGTGCAAGGATCTGCGGTGCCTGCCCGAGAGCAGCTGTTGGGGGCCAAGGAGCGAGGCTGCCTCCCGAGGGGCCTCCCCAGGCTGCACGGTGGGGACGGGGGGGTTAAACACTTGTGATCAGGAGGAAGCCCCGTGAGAGCCCCGGCGGGCTCCCTTACTTGTTTGGTCGCCTGCATGAGCCTCCCTGGCTGCTTCTCTTGCACTAGAGGATTTTTTTTTAATTCTTCCAGTCCTTGATGACAATTGAAGAAATGTCTGTCCAAAACCAAGCCCACCTCTCCCCCTGCTGCTTTTCCCCAGCTCTAGGCTGCCCAGTCTTCAGCCACCCACCAGCTGCGCTCTGGTCGCACATTCACCGGGAAGCTCCACAGGCGCTGGCTCCAGCAGCACCTCGCTCCCTGCCGGCATCCTGCTCCCCACTGGCATCCCTCTCCCCTTCCTGCCCCCAACGCTGCCCTCCCACAGGAGCCGGCAGTGCGCCCCTCATCCCCGCTGCTTATCCAGGCAGGGCTGCGCTTCCCGACGGGTAGAGGGAGGGGAGGGATGAGGAAGACTGCAACGCTCCAGCTCAAAACGCAGGAGTCTCCCCCCACATATACAAGTTTTAGCTGGGGGACTCCAACTCACTCTCAGGGAGCACCTGGTCACTGGGAAGTTTAAGCTGCCCCAGGCTCACAGGAAGGTGAGCAGGCTCCTGGCATGGGAGTATTCCCAGAGAAATAGGTAGAGAAAAACACAGGAAAGATTCCCAGCCCCTAGATCTGCCTTTCCTTCTGCAGAGGCTCTGCGGCGCTCCAGGCTGCCTCAGGCACACGCAGAGCAGCCTCTGCTCTCCCAGAGCCCCGAGACCTCTGCTCACCAGCCCGGCAGAAACGCGCCCGCTGCTGCTTGGTAAAATTGAAGTGCGCTTTATGCAACCACCAAACACATCTGCAGCACTTAACTACCCACCTGGTCGGAGCAGGTAGGAGGAAGGGGTGAAACAGCTCCCGTGGGAGCAGGCGGAACAGGGACATCTCCAAACGAAGCAGACCTGCCTGGTCCATCGCAGTTTCTGACACAGCCAGCTGCAAACAGCCCCAGACACCCAGGCACTTCACACACAGACATATAGAAAAAGCAAATAAAGTTACCCAAAAGGAGCCTAACTTGGGTCTTGTCCTTTTACACATACCTGACAACACGGACTCGATACCTCTGCCGAGGTATTGACCTGACGCCCAAAACACGGATGGTCCGGCAGGTACTGTGCAAATATATCAGATTTTATTTCTCTTTTATGGAAATAACAACAAACATTCAGGTAGAAACATATTAAATTAACGCAATCAACAGTTTAAATGCAAAAATAAATATCAAGTCCAGCAGCTCAGCGCATCTAAAACAGCTCATTTCTTCTAACCAATAGAAAAAAAGATACATTTTTTGTGGGCGTTTGTTTCTTTTTCGCTCGTTGATAGCGAGAGTTTCATGTGGCCGCGTGGACGCGAAGCGGTTCCCCAGAAAACAGCCTGGCGTGGCTGGCGGCGGCTCCGCGCAGCCGAGTCCATCTGTCCGTCCTTCCGCCCGGAGCGGCACCGGCACCGGGCCCGGCCCGGGCCGCCCTCAGAGCGCCGAGTCCGAGTCGCTGGAGTCGAGGCTGTTGCGCAGGCGGCCGCGCTGCAGCGCCAGGTTCTGGGTGCTGCGGCGCAGGCACTCGAGGGACTGCAGGAAGGAGCGCCGGGCCTTCTCCTCCTCCGAGGGCGACGCGCCCTCCTCCTCCTCCACCTCCTGGATCTCGTCGAAAGTCACGGGCTGCGTCTTGAATCGCGCCTGCCGCGCGCGCCGCGCGCGCCCCCGGCCCGCCCGCCACGG
>VWPW01030981.1:145010-171439 GCA_013389825.1 Crypturellus undulatus
CGCGCCGGGAAGGGGAGCCCGAAGCGCCGCGAGGTGAGCGCGCCGCCGGGCCAGGGCAGCGGCAGCGGCAGCCGCGCGGGAGAGGGAAGGAGCGGGGAGGGAGCGGGGCCGGAGAGCACGAGGGAGGAAGAGCCCGACACGGTTTGTCTGGCCCTGCTTTTGGGCCAGCCTTAGTCAACTACTGCACAGACAGGCGCTGCAGCAGCATCACCCGCTCCGGAGGATACCGTGAAGCTTTGAAAGGAACCAGAAGGAAGCAGACCCTTAGTGCCAGCCTCAGCAACACGCGAAGGGGAAGCGGGGGCTGCCCAGGGCCCCAGGTCCTGCGCCAGGAGCAGCAGGTAACGAGCCTCCCCCAGCCCTGCTCCTCTCAGCATGCCTGGCCCTGCGCCCATGCTAGCACCTCTGCACCTTGAGCACGTCAGACTCTTGTCCTGTAACGCCTCCTGCGCGCCGAGCTAGACCAGCGCTGTTGGAGCAACACGGGCTGGCAAAGAGTGCAGCGGCCGCGACTCGGCCACAGCAGCGGCCTCCTCGAGCCTCAGCTCCCACCGATGACCCCTCCTCGCGGGCAGCCCCGAGTGGGGGCCCCGGGTCACGCTTGCGCGGACAAGACCAAAGGCCGCCCCGAGGAGCGGCTGCCCTCCCGAACAGGATGGGGCACATGGAGCACTGGCTCGGGAGGAGGGTGCCAGGGCCGCGGAGCACCGGTCCAGAGGGGCGGCTGCCTCGCGCCTCTCGCCAGCACAAGCAGCACTGAGAGCCCCAGCATCTCCGCACTCCTGGCTGGGGTTGCTCAACCCCCTGCCTCCCAGAAGCAGCTCCAGGGCCAAGTTCAGCTTGAAGTCTTTATATTGGGAGGCACAATTAACTTCATATGGGAACAGCTTTCTATTTGGTCAAATTGGAGAAAGCTGTGTGTTTTTAATGTTCATTTTAAGCGTCTAAATTTAACCTCCAGAGCCCTTGCTGCATTATAACCACTTTCTCTCCAAGATACCCATTTGCAAGGCAGTTTTTATTCCTGACAACCACTTCTGCAGTATGGAGAGGACCAGGTGCCCTCCTTGGCAAACCCCTCCAGCAGGAGGAGGCTGCAGAAATACTTGGGAGTATCGTTGGGGCGAGCGTGCTGGCACTGTGGGGACACAGTGGAGTTTGACACGGGAGCGCGGAGGAAGGCAGCTCACGGCCCTATGAAGTGGGATGAGTTCAACCCACTTGAGCAGTGCACCCTTGGCATAACGGGAGAGCGTAGCTTTGGAAAAGGCCTAACAACATCTGCAACCCAATACGCACCCCTGCTCCAAATCCAGTCTCATAAACCCAAGTTCTGGATGAGAGAAAACTGGTTTTACTTCAAAACAAGCATTTAATTCCCCTTAGAATTATGGTTATAAAAGGCTCTGGGAAACTGTCACCGCCGAGTTGGAGCAACGTCACCATGGTAATAACTAGGAGGCCTCAAGATTCAACTTGAGACAATTCAGAAAAAAATATCCCGTGACATAATCCTCTAAGTTAGGGCTGCAATGCGCTAATGTAAAAACTATATTTATTCCAGTGGCTTAAATCATGGCTTTAATCTAGGTTGCTCCCAGTATTTGAAATCTGACCTCATCGTATAGATTACAGAAGCTCTTGGCCGCGCGGATCACAGGAGTGGATTTCTCTTCCGCATAGCACAGAGCTGAAGTCACGTTGCAGAGCAGGGTCCCTCGCAGGGGACAGGGACCCGTGCGGGTCTTCACCCACAGCCAGGGACGCCCAGGGCCTCTGCTTGTATTTAATACCCGTTCAACATGTGGAGGGTCTGGGAAGGTCCAAATCCCAGCTCTGTAAAAGACAAGGTTGCTAACACCAGTGAGACACTGTCACGGCAATCAGCCCAGGGCACCAGGGCACACATTTAGCAGCGCACCCATCGGAAACACGTGGCTTCCCCTCAGTTATTCCTCTTGCCATTCAACTGGATGCCACAGCAGGGAAAGGAGGCAGACAGGGAGAGGAAGGGAGAGATCTATCTCTTTCAATAGGAAAAAAAACCTTTGCAAGGCCAAGAATCCACAAGATCACTTGCTGTCGGGTAATCCCAGCTCAGATAGCCCAGACACCAGGGCTTGTCCCACAGAGCCGGGCGATGCTGCAATCACACTCAGGAATCTGTGGAGCCTCTAGTGACTCGTCCCCATAAGCTACTTCGTAGTGGACAGATCCAAGCAGATGTCTCAGCTCTCCACTGAGAAAGTGCTGCAGAGTAAAATTTGCCTCTTGCTGCCCTGCTAGACAGCATTTTTTAGTCATTTTTTTAATTCTGTATACCACCATACAGCAGCTTATCATCAACTCAGAAATGTTGCTTCTTGAATTAATTGACACGAGGAAAGAGGGAAAAGCTTCTTTTTTCCAATATAATTCACATCCCCAAACAACCGCTTTTAGAATAATACTGACAGCATTCACCTACTGCAGCCTAGGGTGTAGTGCAGGGAAACGCGAAGCGAGTGCGCGGGAATGGATCCCGCCGCCTCAGGACGGCCGAGACGCTCTCACCGCCTCCTCACGCACCCTCCTGGGTTCAGCCTGAAGGCACAGGGCGCGGTGGGGTGACCCGCGCCGCCCAGCAGGGTCTAACAGAAACCCCCTCCGAGGCGGCTGCCAGGAAGGCACCATCGGGGGCTCTGACGGGGGCGCCTGTCGTCGCTGCGCAGCGCGCGCCTGCCCCGCGCGTCTGCCCCGCGGCCCGGTCTGTCGCGGCCCTCGCCATCGCGCTGAGCCCGGGAAACGCTTGGCTGAGCGCTGCGTGCCCCAGGCTGCCCTGCCCACCACGGGCCCTTTCCGCACGTGTTTGCAGTACAGCTGAAGGCAGCACCAGCCGCCCGATGCCTGTGGGAGCCGCCTCAGCGAGGACGGTGCCGGCACGCTCACGCGAGGTGCTCAGGGCACAGCTTACAGGGGCACGTAAGGATTTTTACACGTCTTTCTAGGCACCTGCTACACAAATGGCACCACGTTGACACATACTGAGGTTTTAGCCACTTAAGAGGAAATAACTTTTTAAGGAAAAAAAGTTTGTGCGTCTCAAACGATCTCATTTTTACAGGAGCTCGGCCATTTTAGGCAGCACTTTCAAGTCAGGCTAAAGAAACAGCATTGCTACGGGAAATACGTGTTTGAATACTAGTTTCAGCTCAGGCGGTGCTGCACGATGCTGCTAGCAGTGAGGCACGGCCGTCCCTGCTCCCCTCGGCCGCATCTCCTGCTCCCTGCTCCTCAGTGCCAGCCGCTGGGGCTTGAAAACACCCAGCCCCAAGGCTGGGATCAAGCACAGTGCGCACGGGACACACAAGCACGAGCGTGCAGAGATCCTCCCTCCTCGCATCTCTCTCTCGCTTCCATGACATTCTGAGCTTCTGGATGCAGTAAATCCCACAAAGCTGCCTGCTGCCGTACGACAACATACTGAAAGGTTTGAACAGATTAATGCTCCTTGCCAAAATATATTATTTTATTCTCTATATTAAATTCTTCTAATTGTAAAGTGGTAGCTGAAGAGTGAAGTCAGTATTTCAGTAGCAGTGTCAAGAGGATAACGGCATCTGGTTGCCATCATATTACTAGTGATAAACCCATAATAAAACTATCTGTTTTCCAAAAGAACTGCAAAACAAAAGCTGCACAAGTCGGGCACCGAACAGGGACTGAAGGTTGCACTTCCAGGCTAGAATCGCCCCGGGCAGGCCATGTCCCTGCACATTCATGTTTCATGTCCTGCTCTCCACAGGAGAAGCCCCTCGGGGCCAAAGCGCCTCCCGCTGCGCTCACTGCGACCTGAGGGCCAGCGGCCATGATCGCCCCGTCCCACCAGCGTGGGTGCTCCTCTGGCCTGGGATTTCTGAAGGGATTGCTGCTCCCTTCATTTTTAATTCTTTACTATAATCCCCACTCCCTTCATTTAGAGGGAGGCCTGCTAGCTTGCCTTGGACACGTCTATGCAGTGCAAACAGCCAAGGAGCGGCCACCTGACCTGTTTGTAAAGGGCGCTCACAACAACTATCCAAAATTGTTGAATGCTATGAAGAGAAAAAAATATATAAGGATGAGATAAATCGTGCAAGTCAGCAAGCAGGAAAGCAGACATCTGTCATCCTGCTGAGCGAACAGCCTTTCGGGGAGGGCCAACATTTTTATAGCCGTCTGTTTCTGAGCTGCTGTATGTCACACTTGGAGGTCAGTCCCACAAGTCGGACGATACCTGTAAGATCCCAGCGCATGTTCAGCGCCAGGAGGACAAACCATGAGCTCCAAGGCACACGGATGGCAGAGGTTGCCACGGAAACCCCCCAGCGTTTAACACAAGTGCTTTGAAAACAAAGCCGAGAGTGGCAGGTTCACGCAGCCTGGAAACGCTCGTGACCAGAAGAGGCAAAGTGGCTGATAAACGCTTTCTAGCAAGTCACAGTGCCAGCGCTGAACAAGGAGGCATTGCGGATTCACAGCACCCATCGTACGTCTGCCGTCCTGAGCCCCAGGAGACACGTCTCTGTACTCCGACAGTGCTACGCAATAAAAACTCTGGTTTTAACCTCTTCCTGGCATCCCATCTCTTTCTAAATTACTGTTGTTGGATGCATATTTCAGGTAGCTACACTAAATCCATCAATCATGACGAGTGGGAAAAGGCTGGAATTAAACTGACACAGAAGATACACGATAATCGATGGCTTTAAAGATAATCAAAACTGAGAAATCATAAACTGATATTTTTTCCTGAAAGAAATAGACAAGAGAAATTATGAAACTTTGCTATTTGTTTTAAATGGGAAGTGCTTAGATCATCTTCTGTGGCCTAGTAACGTAATATTCAGTTAAATATAATCTAACCTCTTAAGGAGTTTGTGCTTGAGTATTCAAGTACTCCACGATTCAATTATTATTACTGGTACTGTGGGGACAGAAGGATTCCTGACACTAATGCAGTTCATTAATAACGTCATTATTTAATACTCGCATAAATACTAAATAAATGGATGGCTATATTCCTGACGGGATGCCCTTGTGCACCCCTCACCATCTCCTTCCCAACAGCTCCAATCTGCCTGTTCTCTGCGGGCGACAGGCCACAATCCATCCTTACAGCTAGCTTCACTCATCATCAAAAGCCTGAGGGCTGCTACATTCCTGAAAAGGTGGTGGTGGCTATTTCAGAAAGGGGACTCAAACTTTTTAAAGAAAAAAAAAAAAAAAATAAAAATTTTGAGGAATGCATTTTTTTTTTTTTTAACTTTCTCTGGAAGAGAGAAATGTTCTGCAGAGAAAATGGTATTTCAGTGTGAAGAAATAGGAGGAAAACAGTAAAAGTACAGTTTGTACCTTCTGTATAAATAGTACTATCACACCTGCAGCAAAGAGCATACTAGGAAACTAGAGATAAATATGAACAAATAACAAGACAAGGCAAGGAAAAGGCTATGAGAGGCAATTTGAGGGAGATAAAAAAAAAAACAAGGGAATATGGGAAATAAAACTCAGAGGTGCTTGGCAGGCCGAGAAGCTCTAATACCTGTTCCAATGGCTCGTATGGGCTCAAGGCTGGTGATAACAGCAAAAACAAAACACAAAAGACAGGTAATAAGAGCAAAAATAAAACAGAAACCCTCTGTTCCTGAATGCACTGCGAATATATAAATATTTGTTTTCAAATAAACAAAACACCTCTCTTAAATTAATGCTATAAATTCTCAGTTTAAATATTTTCAATAAGCTTCCGGTTGGGACTACTGTACTGTCAAAACAATCCTGGACAAGAAGGCAGCCTCACAGCTGAAAAAAAAAAGCCTTTACAGTGACTTTTTTTTTTCCTTTTTCTTCTTATTTTTTTAAAGAAGTTTAGTGCTTGCTCAAATATAAAATTATGGTCTAAAGAACCTCCAAGTAATGTTTTGGGAATTAAACACCAGAATAAAACCAGGTATTTTCCAT
Organism: Crypturellus undulatus; assembly: GCA_013389825.1. NCBI lineage: Eukaryota > Metazoa > Chordata > Aves > Tinamiformes > Tinamidae > Crypturellus > Crypturellus undulatus. Next base: position 150,993 of record VWPW01030981.1, read on the forward strand.
TCCAAATGTATGTCAAACTATGTTTGACTCCAACAACTAAAACTGTTGAAAAGTAGGAGTTAAAGATTTCAGGTTGGCTGGTCCTCTAATGAAAATCAAGTCTTTAGTCACCAAGAAGAGAAGCCATGGATCAGGACTTCCTCAATCTAGCTTTTACAGACATGCACTTTGAGAACCATGAGCATTACTTGCACCAAGGAGGAACAAATCCGTGTCCCTGAGGGAAACGTTCCTGCGGGAAGATCTCCCAGGCAGACGTGGGCTGGGATCTCTGCTGCTGCCGGCCCCTTCCTGCCCTTCCGGCAGTGCGGGAGGTCGGATCAGCCACCACCTGCCTGGGCCCCGATTTGGGAGGAGGAGGTGGGGAGGAAGGAAGGGCCCCGCTTGGAGCAACCTGACCCAGGCACAGCTGCTCCTGCTCCATGGGCAGGATGCAGGGCCGGGGTGGACGTGTGCGGCAGGGCCGGTGGCAGCTCCCACCCGGCACTGCGGCCATGCTGCCTGCGGCTCACACTGTTTCTCGCGTGCACCCTTTGCTGCTGAGCGAGCCCTCCTCACCTCCCCATGCAAAGGGAGCAAAGTAGGAACCAAACCTCAACTTGCCAGTGTTATCAACTGAAGCTGAGAAAAACATTTTCTCCAATAAGACTGGCGTCTTGCCCTCAGGCGCATGCCATGTTCTCACTGAGTTTAACTCGATGCAGTTCCCGTAGGTGGAGGGAGGTTCTGGGATTTAAGGGTTCCCGCGGGCCTCGCTGCAGCGTGACTGCTCCTCTCTCCGTCTTCCCCTCCAGGGCTGCTGCAGTGCGTGGTGCCTCCCAAACGCGCCACAGGTAGCTCCTATTAGGATGAAAACGTTGAGTTGTTGGAATGTTGCTGCCCCTTGGTTAAGGGAAAATACCTCAGCAGGGACTGCCAGGCTTGGACATGCCCCCAGGGAACAAGCACCAGTCACCCCGGGAGGGCAGGCGCCTGCCTGCTGCAACACTAATTCCCAGGAGACACATCACAGAACCCAGACCTTGGTTTCAAGAGGGAATTACAGAAACATTCTAAAAACATATTTCCATAGGAACGAGATTTAAAGCAAAGACATTATTATGCAATGAAGCAAATTTCCTAACAATAATCATTCACTGCAGAAGAATAAGCTATTTCAAAGGCTGAATGGGGCTTTAGGCAGACAAGCTGCTATTAGATGTGACACACAAAGATATGATTCTGCCCCGCGCTAAGAGTACAGGAATTAAAACGACCCAGTAGTCCTTCCTTTAGGTCACCACTAGTAAAATATAGGCTTAGTAGAGTATTAACAACTTGACTTTCCTCAAGCAACTATTTTAATCTGCAGCAAATACTGAGACTTTTTCTAGGCACCAACATATTCTCAAGTTAGAAGAGACATTAACTTACTTCATAACATTGACATGTTACAAGGTGTATGTACGTATGTATGTAAAGTATGGCTGCTTTGGGCAGAAAGGGAGCACATACCAAACCTGTGTTTTGATCTAATACGAATGCGGAAGCTACCTAGCTGTAGCGAAAACTTAACTGTGTAGGTAGCGTATGTGGTAAGACACAAACCTGAACTCCAGCAGGTCAACCCGCATTGCACATCAGCTGTTGATTGCTTCTCTACATAAGCAGCAACTTAAGACATATGCTTCTGAGTAACATTCTTTAACACTGTATGAAATGTCCTAGCAACATTTTGGTAGTAGCACCAGACTAGCACTGGCTTACAGTGTGATTACACTAATTTAAGTCCCAAATCTTTGGGACAATCCTTCCAGGTGTCCAATTTTGCAGTACATGCCCAGTTATTTCCATTTCAACCTTATCTCACCAGAAGCCATACCTTAATTGTGCTAAAAAGAAACACACAACAACAAATTAAGAATCTACTAACAAATTCTGAGAGCAGCATTTTTCTTCTCCTTGTCTCTATTTTCCTGTCCATGACAGTTTTAAGCCATCAGGGATAGAAAACTTAATACTCAAGAAATGGGCAACCTGGGCCTGATAAGTGAGACCTGGGTAAGGAGTTGCTGTTCCTTGCCCTTGTATGTCCTGTCTGCACAGATAAACAGGACAAAATCTGACTGCACAGTGTATAGCAGAGGGAAGCCTTGATCTTTCGTTACTTACCACTAGTAATTCAAAAAATTGCATGAATTACAAAAACAATTCCTTTGTGGGAAAAGACTTCGCAGCGCACAAATGCAAAGCAAGGCCCTAGTCCTTGATGAGGTTATTGACACCTAGGAGATGATCGTGAAGCACAGCTTTCTCATTTCTATACAAACAGCGCACACACACAGCTGGCTTCACCTAAATGAATCCTGCCCTGACTTCACTGGGAAAATAAACCACTATTAGAGGAGAAAGCGAAGACAAAGGAAAGTGCAAGAATAACTGCTCACTGAATCTTTCTGCTCCAACTGGTATCTCTCAGATCTTTAATTTCAGGTGTTTCGTGTTCTTGCAAGACTGATCATTATTCATTCTCAAAAGTCTGCAATTTAGCATCATCTGATACAGAACCATTTCTGAAGACAAAACAGCACTGTCCATATAACATATTGAGCTTCTGATTGTCAAAGATCTTCACGATATCCATTCTTTTCTCCATCAGCTATGACAGAACTTTGTTTCTGTAAGGCTTCCTTTAAGGTTGTAGCAAGTCTGGGGTTCTGGATCAGTTGTGAGTTTATATACAATAATGCGTGAAGAAGTGTCTCTTGAATATCAAGTTCCCTCAGATTCTGGATAAATGATCCTAAATGTCAAGTTTATCCGAGCATCCCTGGAATGATATTCCTTAGGTACTCGATGCTGTGACAGTATTAAAAAACAGAACAAAACAAAAACAAAAGCATGAGCATGTGTATTTAAAATACAGGTAAATCACACAACAACAAACACGTAATTTCATTTCCCCTGACAGGGGTTTTACTAAATCTTTTTTACTAACTCTTTTAAAAGAAAAAGCTTTTACTAACTTTTCTAAACACTAGGGTAAGGCAGAAAAATCATGTTCCAACTGCTCAGGGCCATTGAAAACAAAAGGTCTTTGTTAATTATTGTAAGGCTGCTAAATTCAGTTGCAAATTTTTATGTTTCTAGTTCCTAAATTACTTCTGCTCTTTCAGCTGCAGGCTGAAACCTTCATCACCAAGTTTAAAAAATGCTGGAACATCTGCATATGAGTTGATTCCTACCATACCAATTAGTGCTGGAATAAAAAACTTAGTGTTTTTGTAAGTGCTTTGAAATTCTGAGGTGAATAACAACCTCAATGTGTTGTGAAATATTGTATTACTGCAAGCAGAATGTCCCATGTCTCTGTGAGAGTGCCTTGTGCATATTTAGAAACTGTTATGCAAGCACATGAACAAATTTCTTACCTGCCAATCTGTCTGAGTAGCCCCTTCCATCATCAGTAGAGTCCCGTGATCCAGTGGGATTCGTAGTTTTTCTACGTAAGTATAATCTTCATTCTCTTCCTAAAAAAACAGTGGGATACAGAAGTGTACACAGATACAGAAGTACACAGTTGCATTTGGTAGAAAATCAGTCCCCTTTAGCAGGGCTTAAACTTTTGGGAGGGGAAAGAAGGAAACGAGTAAGACAAGAAAGCCTAACTAAACCACCCTGCAACTGTATTTCACACATTTCAGAACCTGAACATTTGAAGCATCTCAAAGATTATATAACATAGACGAAGTTCAACAACTGATTCTTCTACATAGTGCAAAATTCTGGACTGAGACAACAAATCTTTCAGAAACAGTCACTCTTGAAGAGTTCTATGTGGAGACACTCTGGAGTAATAACCATTATTCCATTTGTTAACTATCTCATCAAAAATACACATCTTTGTAATCTGAACTGGTCTTGTTTCAGGTTCCAGACATGACATTTTGGTTAGTATTTTATGACAGATAAAAGAAAAAACTCTGATAGAAAAGGTCTCGTACAGTAATTTGTAAAGCAAGTTCTCTTAAGCCTTCTCATTGTTAAATTAAAGCACACTGCTAATCTAGAAAATACTATTTGCAAAACTTTCAAATTACCTACAATATTTTTAAAGCAAAAGTATCATGACTGGATGCAGCAACACTGCCATATTGGCTTCACACCTACCACAAAGAGGAAATAGTAACCGTCTATTTCTCTCCAATATTCCTTTTATTTTAAATTTCTAGAAAGTCACATATAGCCTGAAATAACGAACTGTGTAGTAAATGTCCTCCAGAGAAACACCATGAACACTCAATCCCAAGGACTGGGCTGCACTAGTACAGGGATAACATTGTCCCAAGGACTGGGCTGCACTAGAACAGATAGCCTGATTACAAATTTGTTATTGTACTAGCACCTCTAGAAAGAAAGACGCTGGCTTTTATTTTCCTAAGGAGATTACCAAATCAGTTACTCGTTCATGAAAAAAAATGAAAAAAATAGAAAAAGGCAGAAATAGAGATACAATGAACACATAAGAGAAATATAATTAGGCCAGGTCTTAGCATTCTAAAGCATGACAGAGTCCCCTGTAGAGAAACATGCATCTTATAGACTAGTGCTGAACGGAAGCTTCACATTTTTCCTATTTTTAGACTTTTTAGTAGTACTGAAGCAGTATTCTCTCTTCCAGTTTCTTCGCTGACTTAGTCCTAAAATTATGCTTGTTAAGGGTCTGGGAGGAAGCAACACTCATTTTAGATTCAGTTGAGTAGAGCAATCACTCCTGCCTGAATTAAACCAACTGTAACTACAGTGGCATGTCAGGTCTGTCATATAAAATTGAACCTTATGTTGGAGGTAAAAAAAAGAGAGATAGGAGGTCACAACTCATGTCACTTGTGACAGAGGCAGATCCCAAGGGAGCTGGAAACAGTACGGAACAACTGAGATTTGCATATAGACTCACAAAACCACAAAAGGTTTAACCCAGCTAGAAGCTGGGTTATGTATGGATACCTCAACACTAACAAAAGTCCCATGTTGCTGAAGCTGAGGAAAAGGTTACAGTATCCCCAGGTAAAACCAACAGAGTACTGTACAGAGAGGATAGTAGGAAGAAAATGAAAGCAGCCATAAGGCAAAGACATAGTATTTTCAGAGACATTAAGAAAACCTAATAGCTCTGACCCAACATATTCTGCTAAGAAAAACTCAACTAGCAGTAATCTCAAGTACTTGGAAAATTATGTCTTGGACTTAAAGAAAAAAGATCAGGGAAAAGAACAATCCTTAGCACAGGGAAAGGAGGACAATCAAAGACAGAAGCAGGTAGAGAGAAACCTCTGAAAAGAGTTTGGTTGGAGTCAGACCAATTCCCAGTAGTAAAAAGTACTGCTTGGTATAATTGACTTAGCACCTTTGCCATTTTCTGTTCATGTCCAGGGCTAGATATTCACCGCAGAGTGACAGAATGAGGCTATTCATTTGCTGCTAGTACAACTGCCAGTATTGGCTGGCAATACTGCATTTGTGCATTTCTTGGTGATACCCAAAAGCCTGAGGCTTTTCCAGCAGCAGAGCTCACTAACCTTGGAAATCAGTGAGTGCTGAAAGGATTCAGGATCATGCCTAATATTTTCTTGGTAATGACAAGGTCCTTTGCAAAATATTTCAAAGTTTCTGGAATTCTTAGCCATTTATCTTGCTCCATTAGAAATAATGCCAAAAATGCTTTCTTAAACTTCAGAGAAAACTAACAGGAAATTGCAAAAACAGGTATCAAAAAGCATGACTTCTGGTGAAGAGCAGAAAATATCACTGTAGGCTTGGTTTTGATTTCACAGGATTACATCATTTCAGTCTGCAGCCAGACACCAGTGAACTCCATATCCTGCTCATCTTGACTGAAATGAATCTTCTGAGATACGTGATTTAGGACACACCATGTTTTGAGTTAGAAAAGCTAGCATGTAAAAACACTATTTTTCACCCATTTCATATGCGATGTCTCTGAGTTGAGTTTAACTCAGAAGAAAAAAAAGAAAGAAAAAGAGATTTTTAGTTATTCAGAACAAGTAAAGTTAGAGACAAAGACTCTATCTCATATGTAATAACTTATACTACCCACCAAATCCTTATTTCAGAACTTTTATCGGTGTAGTCAATGTTAAGCATAGGAGAAACCCAGTTGGGTTTCAGAATTCAAAGTTCACAAAAGAAGATTATTCCTGACTTTTAAAGAGCAAAAGTCTTTAGAAAAAGAGCTGCTTCCAGAATAGAGGTGTAAAAAAGCTACTGGCTTGTTTCTTAGTGTATGAGAATTTTACTCCGATAATTTTGAGTTGCACATTCAATACAATCCAAATTGTATATTGCCTAAGTAAACTGATTTTACCTTTTTTTTTTTTTTTAATTCTTTTTCAAGTAACCATGGCCATCAAGTCAGGAAAACTAGGTTTAGCTGATAGGAAGCAGTGAATGCAATATTTAAATATATTCCTGGACTTCTGCCTCAAGTTTCCTTGATGCTATTCTAAAAGCATCAACCTAGCCTGTCCTGATTCTAGCCTCAGTTTCTACGGTGCTCCTTATACCTTCATATTCCTCTCAAATAATGGCTGTTAGGACATCACAGGTTACTTTCTTACTCATGTTCAAAAGCACAAGGAGATCTTTACCTCCTATGAGATCAGCTACCCAAGGCCAGGAAAAGGACCTTGTTTTTGTGTTTCATTTGAAGGACAGACTGACATGAAGGCTGATTCTGAGATCACCCCGAACACCCTGCTATAATCTAACCCAGACACGAGTCAACCCAACGTGCCCCTAAGTCCCTCGTTTCCTTGGTTTCCCCTGGGGGAAGAGCAGCCTTACAACTGTTAACCTCCACGCACAGCTGATGCTGCCGCTAGCTGGGCAATCACTCCTTACGGCACTGATCCGGCACTGCATGGTGGCTCCCAGGGGCATGCAGGAGCTGACCAGAAGGTCAGATATAACCCCCTGCCCCTTAACTAGGTTTTAACACTCAGTTTCCCAAAGAATCTAATCAAAAAAGCTGGCACTGTCCAAATTAAACAGCGAGAGTCAGCAGTAAAAATGGTAGTAAGATTCTGTTAAAGAGCCATGCAACGCAGTGAAATCAGCCACCCTCCGGTTAAAACCCTCCGTGCAAAACAGGGGCCTTAGGGCAAGCTGGAGACAGGCCCACGGATCAGAGAGGTGGCAGCTGATACTGTTGGCAAGCGCAGCAGGACTTGCTGACTAAACGCACAGTGTGCAGGCAGCGTGCGTGAATCAGAGCCCAGCACAGAGCGGCCACCTCCTGGCTCCAGCGCAAACTGCCGAGACAGCATCTGTGAGAAAGGCTGGGCAGAACAGCCTGCCAGCGAGCCGAGCCGACACTTCCAGCATCGTGCCAATTCCACGAGAAGTCTTCTTAGCAGTTCTGCTTGGGGATCTGCTTCCAAAACGCGTCTGTTGTGTTTTGACTGGCATTGGGCTAAATCCATGCAGGAATTACTGCTGCTAAGCCACAAGTGATGCTTGTGATGGGGATGCAAATAGGCTACGCATGTCCCTGAGCTCCTTCGCTGTCTAGTACATAATGTGCACTTGAGCACATAGTACCCTCCCTCTAGAACTATCTACAAGGAAAAAAAAAATGCTTCCACCTAGATAACACACTATCTTTTTTTTGGCCACAAAAGCATATAAGGAAAGGAAAAAAGACTTATTTTTGCAACATGGTGGCCCTGTGGAAGAATGGCCTGGAAAAGGGGAAAGTTAGAGAAAACCTAGGGCCTAACAGAAGTTTAGGCATTACAGAAACTTGCTTGGGGTGATACACATCCAGGATGGCTGGTATGTGCGGAATCTACCTCTCCACGATTCCCTTGGCAACACAATCTGCCCTGCTAGCACACACTGATAAGAGCAAATGAAGAGTGGAGCAGAATGGAGACACCACGGCCAAACTTTGCTGGCTTCCCTGAAGAGGGGATAATCCGATGGTGCTGTGCAGACATGAGTGAATGGAGGGTGGAGCGGAGTGAAGACACTGCGACCAAACTCTGCTGTACTCCCTGCAGAGGTGGTAGTCTGCTCGTACCACACAGCTGATGGGCCACATAGTGTGATGTCTGGTGCTGGGACAACAATGGTAGCAGATCAGTCCCTTCTGATAAGCTTTGCTCAAACTTCTCCTCTGTCTAATCTCATTATAATACCAATACACAACCCCAACCCACTAAGCAAGCTGTCTAGATTCTAGATTAACTTGGGAGACTTTTTGGAAATCAATGAATAACGAAAGCAAATATGACTAGTCACTCAAGCTCCACATAAATGTACAAGAAAATATATAAAAAGCAAACTAGTAAGAGGGACAGCAAGCAGCAAAGGAAGTAGGAGGAGAAGAAGAAGAAGGAAGAGGGAAGATTCCATTGTAACTGCTGGGTCAGTCAATGTGCTGATCCCCCTCTTTCCTCCCCTCGGGTCAGAATGCTGCCTGAGGAGACTCGAGACTGACAGCCCTCTCCCATCTTCTGCGGTGAGTGATGATTGCACATTCGTACATCAGAGCTAGCTAAAAACCCTATGCTGTAGTAGAGAATTTCCTATACTGACATCCGAAACCTGCTTTGGAAATGTTGCATTTGAATAAATCCTGCTGTTTGTGAACCTGACTACCTGTTTGGGCGGGGGGGCCGATCGGACCTACAGTTGGCAGACTGTTCATGAATCCGAAACTGCCAGAGTCGAGCTTATAGTAGATTATACTATTTGGGAACTCGATTNTTTAGGAAGGCAATCGGACCTACGGTCCTCAGACTGTTCGTGAATCCGAAATTGCCAGAGTCGAGTTTATAGTTGATCACGCTATTTGGGAACTCGATTTGCTGCCACCACTACAGCTTTCAAACTGCAACATTTTCACAGGCCCACATAAACTGAAGTCAAATTCCTACCAGACAAACATCAAAACCTCACATATATGCTGCCAAAAGCATGGTTTTCTCAGAAAAAAGCATTTAATTCCTAATAAGTAGATACATATTTCAAGACATAATAAATATTTGCATGGCTGCTAATGTAAACTGCAGTTTCCAAAACCCCAGGCTAATACTGTTCAATAGCTCTACAGGATGCTATCCGACTAGCTGTACATGCTGTTTTGTACCCAGAACCTGATCAGAGTTGTTTATTTTTTTTTCTGCTGTATCATTCAGCCGGAATCATCCTCTTCCGCAGTATTTATCATCCTGTATTTTCATGACACATTTCAGTTCAACATACTTAACAGGACTTAGAAGAACAGCTACAGAGAGATGAAGGCCTTCAAAGCTCTCAAATCTAAGTAATTAGAGCTTTGGCCTGCAGAGATGCTGAATTTTGGGAGAAAAATGATCTAGTCTCTCCTGCCTTTCCTATTGAAAACTAATTCTTGAATACGTGATGCACTAAAACTGACAGATTACACACTAGAGAGCCTGAATGGTGGTTGATGACTTTTTCTGAAAGCTCTTGTCCCTAAAACTACGTTCCTCTTGCTATAGCTTCCCATATCTACAACCAGCACTTACTTTGTCTCAAAGAAAGAGGGAATGCTGTGTTGTAATGCAGTATGAAAATTACTTCTTTGGTGGTACAGGCTGAAAGGTTGTAATTTCCATCAAAAAGTCCTCTAACTCCCACTTGGTACAGCTATCCTAGTGTCATGGGATGCTCTCAAGAAAATTACAGGCTTTTGGAAAGTGCAAAGAATATCTAATATTTGCTGTATAATTAAGTGCAAGTTCCCTTCAGGCACAGGATACAGTTAATAGCAATTTGTTCAAAGATGACTCTGCACATGGTGATCATACCTTAGAAACAGGTATGTCACTTGCAGAAGGAACATACGTCATGTTCAACAGGACTGAGCTGGTCAGAAATACTAGATAAGACACACTGAGGACAGCTTAAGGGGTATTTCTGTAAGAAATCATCCACCTCAGAAATAAAAAGGAAAAAAAAAATCACGCAGTGCAGGTCAAGTAAGGTGGCCAGTTGCTAAAGACACAGACTGAATTCTCCTCTTTGCTTCTGGTGAGTTTGTTTTCAGTTGATATAAAATGGAACACAGGCGCTAAGAACTGAATTCTGTTTTTACAGGTAAAGTACCAAGTTTGTACTGAAATCTCACTGGCCTTGATTCCGATCCATCCAGAGGGATTACAGGCACTTCTACAAGTGAATCCAAGCACCACTGACAGCTTCCCACAGGAATGAACTTTCCTGCTGACATGTAGCTAACATTACAATGTCAAGGATACTTACTCATGCTATGCTACTCACGCTATGCTACTGAGCTAAGACGTTACATGATCTCATGTGTTCTGGGACCACAACATAAAACCCACCTTAGGCAACAAGGACTTTACAAACTAAGAAAGGAAGAACCTGTAAAAACATATGAATTATTTACTTTTTTGATTCAAGTTGTGCCCTTTGCCATTCACAAGTGATCCAAGGTAATTTTTGATAAGTAATTTTATTACTTCAGTACACACTATTTCTCTAACAGATTGATAATCTGTGTGTTTGTTTTCCGCAACAGTTCACTCAAAGTAAACAGAAGCATAAGCAGATAAACTTCTCAACAATTCCAGCTTTTCAGATGTACCCCCACACACATATATATATATTACTTTTAAAAAAAAAAAAAGGAAGAAAAAAAGAAAAATAAAACACTTCTCTTCATTGAAGTTCACAGTAACTAGCCCACTACGTAACAGAAGACACGCAAAAAAGACATCCAAAGCAGGATGCCCTGCTTGGATAACTGTAAGTTACAAGGTTGAAGCATTAAGCTGTCTTAGAACACAGCATTCCCTAAAACGGCATTTTTATCTAGCAAGTGTATTCTGTACTGAAAAACCAACTAACTCCCGAAAGGATGTTCCACACATTCCCTATCAGAGTTATGATCTCTGTTTAGTCTGTGAAGTGGGATGCAACAGCTCTGCACTTTAGGGAAAGAAATCAGTTCTTCCTTCCCTCTGCTCACTGTCTCTCACTCCTAGCACACGCATGCCAGAATGCAGAAAGTGCTAAGACGCCAGGAACAGAGTTACTCTTCATCCCACATATGCTTCATCCCACATACGACCGATGTCAATTCTGTGTTCACTTATACACTGAAAATTCCCTCCTAACTCTGATCAGGGTCCTTTGAAGTACTCACCAGGAATATCACTAATTTCTCTTTAATTAACTGTCAAGGCCATTATTGTTGCAGAAGAATCCCTGGATTGCAATTTCACTGCAGCATTACATTGCTGCACATTACTATATAGCTGTTTCCTTCCAAGCCTGAAGATGTCATGTTCTATAAGATATGCAGCTTGATTCTTGTGCTTATTTCACAAAAAAACCAATGTTATTTTACAGTAACTCCTAACATTACTTAAGTACTTTCAGTAATTATTAAGTTTTCCAAAAACAGGAAAAAATCCTGCCTCCGTTAGTGAATATGGGGCTCTCAGCGATAGAATACTCACAGGGGAGGGTTTCTTCCTCATCTCAAAAGTGCGGGTGGCACCGAAGCTGAGCGAGGCAATGACAGGGTTCCTGCCCAGGGAGGGCTCGTCATCGCTGTGCCAGTCCACACTGTCCTTCTCATTTCGGTAGAGGTTGCAGAGCAGGGAGTTGAAGGTGTAGCCGCTGAACTCCTCAACACGCTCCTTCAGCATGGTCAGCACAGGATGCCACTGGAATCAGCACAGCAGTAATGGGATAAATACTGTGATGTTATCCTCTTCGGGTAATCTCTCACGGTATCAGATACAAGGGTAAAACTACTAGTAAGAAACAAAGCATATGGCACTCTCACTACAATGAGCCTGAAGCCAAGCAAATGCCTCCAAACAATTTTGATTACATTTTCAGCATAGCTGGGGACCAGGCTTTCTGCCAGATATGCTCACATTACCTATGGCTCAATACTAAATCATCTGTTAAAGACCTGAAACCAGGGTGTCCTTCATACAAACCAGTTAAGCTACCCCAGTTAAATGTGGTAAGAGTATAATCTTATTGAATTGACCGAGGATAAACATTGGGACTTCTTACCTGGAACAAAAACTGTATGACTTCTTCTATGAATACCTGCTTTTTTTCATCTCCTGGCCAAGGTCTGCTAACATCTGAGCTATATGAGCTGTCACCAGTGGACAGAATGCACCAAGAAGGTAGGAGTAAGTGACTCAGTGACATGCTGAACTGCCTGCAGTTGTCGACCCAGAGTGAGACAACAGATGGCTTAAAATTGTCATAGCACTGGCCTCTGTTCCCAGCTCTGTTAGTGCAGCTTGCTCAGCCAAATTCAACACTCCTTAGGGTTTTGCCTATTACATTTTAAACTTTCAGCGATTTAAAAAATGAGTGATGCAGGAGCGACTCTCATTCTTTCCTTTGGCAACACATTGCTGCATCCATAATCTATGGCAGCTATGCACATTGTATTATAACTCAGTCAAGTGAATCATATTTAATACTATAAACCTGCAGCAACTGAAGTAATTTTGTTTTGAAATGTCAGTACCAACTACATCACAACTCCAAAAGAAGCGCATTTTTAATACCGAAATTCTTCTAAGCACTCACACTGGATTATACTTAGCAGTGCTACCATCACATCCAGTATTAAAGAAAAAATCCACAATCAACCAACCCCCACCCTGCCTCTGAAAAATAAAAGCAGGGAGAGGAGGAAAGGAGCATGGGCAGGAAGACACCAAACGCTAATTACTCCTCCAGATCAAATGTTCAGGGCCGGTAACTGGCTTGGGCAAGCTGTGCATTAAATTACATTTGCTTCCCTCTAGCCTATTCTTGTGATATAAAACTACTCTATGGGTAAGGATTGTGCTCTTTATGCCACCTACCGTTTCTTCTAGGCTGCAGAAACTTCCATCCACAAAGCACAGTACAACATCAGGCTGTCTGCAGGCCATATATTGATCTCTGGGCAGTGTCTAGACAGTGACAGAGCTAGTTTCCAGCTATGAGTTTGCCAGTGCATCTCACATTTTGCTCGAGTTTCCTTTTCCAAACAAAAAAAGTGGGGGATAAAAGACTAAATAAACCTGCATGACTGATACAGCCCGTGTATCTTTCAGATGAGGAAAAAAGAAGTCAGCGGCCCAATGAGTGATAATCCTGAATTTTTTGCAAGCTGGATCGCAACTGTGATTTTAGGGGATATATATTCCAGCCAACCTCTGTAGGTTTTTGCCTACAGAATTTTTATTCAGTATTTTTGAGACTATAAAATCTTCACAACTCTTCTTGTTACATCAGGCCCTGCTACTTCTCTCAAACCAGGCTTTAGCAGGAGGGGTACCCCCCTAGCACCACCCCGGGAGTCAGACATTTCTGTCTCATGCTATCCTGCCTTTACCAGTCACACTAAATTTACGGTTTGGGACATTGCAATCTACTGCCATGGAAATTCCAAACAAAACAATACCAAGAGACAGGGCAACCGGATAACAGGCTGGAAGTCAGAGAGAACATTAACATGAACAAACTGTCAGCAAGACAGTTAGAAGGAAGGTTTCTAAGCCTTCCAAAATAGTGAGGGAATTTACACACTACAATCTGGAGCTGCTGAACAGGCAGGTCATGTGTGTGAATCCCAGCAATCTGCACCAGAATCAACAAAATGCCTAAGTTCTCAAAGCAATATTACTTCAATGCAATAGAACTTCAAGTGTTCTGGGGAAAAAAAAAGTAATTGATATTATTATATCTTTAAAATAAAAAAGCAATATGGCTTTGTGCACTGCAATCTCTAACAGAAGGATGCATAGAATAAACCAAACCAAATAATTAAGAAATTTGTCAAAACTACACAGTGACCCAACAGCAGAACTTTGAACCAAGTGATAACTTCCTGTGTCTTTTAACCTCACGCTCCTCCCAATAAATCTGCTTGTAGCACTTTTTTATGAAGCACATGCCACTAACATCTAATCTGCTAAACTAGCATCTGTAACTGATCAAAAATGAGATTAAAATAGAAATTCCAAACAGAATTGAATAGAGGACATTTTCATCTCTCAATCTTTGTAAAAGCTTATAGGTATATTGTAATAACAGGACACTGCAAACATATACATACGTTAGGATTTGGCTGCATTGTCAACTTGGAGTATGTGTAAGGAAGTTCCCCATACCAGGAGGTAAGTCTTGGCTCCTCAAAGGATACCTCTAAAAATAATAGAAAAAAAATATTACTTTATCAGTTGTCTTATCAAAAGTCTTGAAAAGATTTAATTGAGGATATTCAAAAAGGACAGTCTACTCAGCTACAAATAAAATGTGCCTCCCTTAAAGGCCTTGACCTGGCATAAAGTCTTCTGGTGAATGACTGAAATTATTTCAAGGCAGTTCTCGTGTTCTGCTCCGGAGTCCCTACCCAAGGCATGGCCTTCCAGGAATCTTGGAACCATATTAGCTTTCTCATCCCCACGGCTAACAAGACACGCACTGGACAAGTTAAGGGTGCATAGTGAAACTGAAGTTTCATTTATGATTCTGGGTTGCTCTATATATTTCTGGGCCCAGTGCCTAATAAACTAGCATCAACTGCATTCATTGGAAAGGATGACTGGAAAGGACTGCACCATCAACAGGATATTACAGAAGCAGAACGCAGCAAGGTCTGGCAAGTAAGATTTTTGCCAATAGAAGTTGTGGTGTAACGCAAAAAATCAAATACAATTACTTTCAGCTTCTTCAAAGACGGTCTTGGTAACTATTTCTCGTGTTTGATAGCTAGCATTCTCCACTACATATTACTTTTATCATAACCAAGCAAATACAGATGATGAAAAATTTTACCACCTGTGTCTGGTAGTTATTCTTTTTCCTGACTAAATGGGCAATTTGGCTCCAACAGGTGCCCCTTAGTGAACAAATCTGGAATAGCAGTCTCTTCACTTACCGCACAATGGAACTAACAAGCAAAGAGAAGGGTAAAGAAACAGGTTCTTCTGCGATTTTAATCGAGAGGCAAAAGCTATTTCTGGTGACAAGAATCTCAGAGAATATAGTTTTTACAGCACCACCAGGAAACAGTATGAAGAGGTGGAGCAGAAAAAAAAACAGCAGGAAAAAGAACTAGAAGAATGAGAGGGATGACAGAAGAGACAATCAAATTCAAAGATTTTTAAGAAACACAGGCAATTTCCACTTTAATTTGGAAAGACCTGGTCTGATCAGCAATGCAAGCATGGTGATACAGATTAGAAAAATGAGCAGCAGCACTCTGCAAATGTGTATGGGGAAAAAAAAATCAGAAAAGAATGACTGACAATATATAAAATGGAAAATAGTAGTAAATATTGCATAGATTTTGGTGCAGATACAACCTGGGAATGACCTGAGTAGCTAGACACCTTACCCTCTCTGACGTGAGTTCTCTGACCCCACGGTATGTCTTGGAGGAGTTGTTCAAATATCCAGTCTGCTTCTTCTGAGTCAATAAAGCCAGGAATCAAATGAATCCTAAGAAAGAAGAGCTACAGATAAAGAAAAAGAAGGAAGGAATATCCACTCCTACATCGGATATTTGATAAAATATTCTGAAATTCCTCAAGGTGGCAAGAAAGATGTAGCGCCTAAGAGCCCAAAGTCATTTGAGCACAGCAACCTGTTTCTGAGCAGTCAGATGGAGATGCTAAGGGAAGAACAAAAAGTAGCAACAATAGTATAATAAATACTTCAGAATAAATACTATTCCAGCAGCTTAAGAACTGAAGACTTCTTGAAGCACAGACTGACTATGTTACCAGCTATTGATGGGTCTTCTCCCTAAGTATGTCCAGTTGCTTCTTGAACTATAAAAACATACCAAGAATATTGATGAATCTCACAATCAAATATGCATTGTGCAAAAAATCCCCAGCATTCTCACATTTGTTTTTAAATTCCTAATTGTTAAAAAATAATAAAATGTATAAAAATATTTTTAAATTCTGGTGCCTTGCCCTTTTCAGTTCTTCTAAATATGGGTGTATAACAAAAAAAATATAAACTGCTATGAGAAGCACCCAAAAATTTTGGCCATGGTATTTAATTTTGTGAGATGGACTCAACATCTGTGAGATGAGTACTCAACACTCCAAAGAATTTTAAATAAGAATAACTAAGAGATATGCAAAATATTGTTAGCTTTCCAGGAATGTGTATTTTCTAGCAACACACTATACACACACAATTCTGAAACTCAGATGAAAACTCCGGAAATGCAGAAAAAAAACAAGGTGACTGCGTCACTTTCCCAATTGGTAAATCAAGACTTCTTAATAGTTTCAAAACAAGCCAAATTTACATCTAAAAGTTTTAGTAGCTCTTCACTATAGAACAGACACGATGCACTTGCTAACACAGAAGTACCAAAACAAATTTGAAGGAAAAAACTTACCCTGGAGCATGAAACAAAATGAACGTAGCTACTTTTCATTATTCCTTGCAAAAACACCAGTAGGAGTGTGCACTAACTCCTATACAAGTTATACAAGTTCTCTGTTGTCCTCTTCTATACTGCTCAGAACTTTCTAAGTCAAATATTCATACTTATCAGTCATATATTTATATTCAAATACTTCCAGCTGGTACCCATTATCAAAGCACTTCCAGATTTACTCTAAAGAGATAATAAGAGATCATGGGGATAACACACAGCTGCTAGAGTCAGGATACTCTCAGGGATAGCAGGTTTCAGAGTGCCACGTATCACTGTAGCAACAAATAAGTTCCCAAAAATGTGTAATCCACTTACTTAGAAATGCCTGTCGGTAACGTGCTCAGTTCATACACACCAGGTTTGCTGAGGATGTAGAAAAGAAACAGCCATCAGATGAACAAAACACGTGAGATGCTCTTACTGTTGTGCTGGAATTGCTGAGAGGCTGCATCAGGGAAAGTTGTCTTTAAAAAAGGGATGGAAAAAAAAAAGAAAAACAGAAAAAAGAAAGCTTTGTGCTGCTAGAGGGAGGCAAGAATGTTTTGAAGAGCCAGTCAGAGGTCAGAGCAAGGCAGCAAGAGAAGGCAGAGAAGCAAATGAGCTGTGTGTTCTTCCTGCCTCTCACTCTGTTGCTTCTTCTTCATCAAAGGCTCCGAACAGTTTTAGGGCTCTAGACATAAGTGAGAAATGTCATTAGTATTCTAAAACGAACAACCATGGAGACCGTACTCGTTCAATGTTTGCATTTATAGGTATGCCTAGGGCATGACTCTCACCGAGCGGCAAAACCCACAGCATTTAGTGAGAAGGCAGGTACCAGCATTCTGCAAACATGGCCAAGTGTTCATCAGGCTTTGCGACACAGAAACCAGATTACAGATATGTGAATAATTATTAACAACTGATACAGCAGAAAAACCATTCTTCCCTCTGTTAGAGGTTGCATACCTTCGAAGCATCACCCATGCTTATGTTCACTGCTTGCTTCACCTGCTGTCTCATTTTTCTCCTAAGATAACTCCAAACTTCATACTGCTCTTTCTGCCTAGACCCATCAAGTAATTTACCACTCTCCATGCTCAAAGAGTTCTCTAACTCAACAGACTACCACAAACTGTATTTTACGCTGTGCTATATTTAAGAAGGGTGGATAAGCAGAAACTTTTGTGATCTCTGCCATGCCACACACTTTCAGAGCAGGAATCACACTGAATTACCTACAGCATATTTTAGGGACTAGAACAGCACCGCTGCTTTTTTTAAAATTGGTAAGTGGAACAAATGAGAGTTCAGTGAACTTTCAGAACACTTTTTAACACCTTCAATTTACCTGTATACAATATTATTGCTACTAACTATAAGAAATAAATAACATAGAACATTATCACTCACACCAAAATGGAAAGCTAGAACACAGGAACACTGGAAACAGCAAGTGCTTCTGCTGTATTTTGAAACTATTCCTAGTGATGTTTATTTCAGGTTACAGCATATGAATACCTAACTTCACTGTGACACTTACTAGCAGGTAGTGATTTCCCGATCCTTCCAAGTAAGTGCTGTTTGGGCTGTCACAGCAGCTATACTCATAGATAACAGTAAGTAACTTCAATATAGTTAACACAGACTATTCTAGAGAAGCGTCCATGCCCAACCAAAGGGGACATATTTGCTCACCTCTTGCCCTAGAACGCTCAGGTGTTCTCTCTTCCTTGCTTATACAGCTACTAAGCTCCACCAACATGAGCAAGACAGACATGGACTCTCTGATTAAAAATGAGATCAGAACAAAAGAGCTGCATGTCCAGATGCCACACCTTATACTGAAATTTCTTCCCAAAGGTATGGCAGCTATTAGTGAAAAAGGAGCCTTTTTAAGCAGTTTCCCACTGACTGGTAGGACTGAAAAGCCACCAGACAATTGAGGTAGCAATGTATACTCACTCTATCACACCCACATCAGGAACTCTGCGCCCCACCTGAAAGGCAACAAGACAGTAACAAACATGAAAACTAAACCGCCAAGGACATGGTGTGTTCAGCAGAGCTAACTGCCATCTGCAAAAACTGAGAACTGAGCAGTGCAGAAGCAAGTCCCAGTCCCACTCCAAGCAGAACAGGCTAGGCTTTTCAAACACAACCAGCACTGAAATATCAGCAAGGAGGAAGCTTTTTGACAGTTCTGAAGCTATGACAAGCCCACTCAGAAACACTCAGAAAACTATCACTCCAGGCAACATTTAACTATCAATGCTCCCCTATATAAAGGGAATTAATTTTCAAGTTACTTGGATAGTTACAATATATGCTGTTTTTCAATTGCAATCAAAAAATTCATGTCCTCACATACCAAATTAAAAGTTTACAGTAATTATACAAGGAAGCATGACGAATTCCCAAGCCTTAGACAACAAACAAAAAACAAGATAAAGGCAGCAGGAGCTGCTAGTTTTAAATTCTTTGCATAGCTAGAGATTGCTATGCTTTGTAAAAGATTTTAATCTTTTTTTACTAAAATGAAATGAAAATTTTGGGTTCATTCAAGTTCAAATCATGTCTGGAACATTGCATCATTTTGAATATTTACCAAAATTTGTTCTTTTATCTCCCTCCTGTACCCCTCCCCCCAGATTTATGAATAGGTATGGAATTAACAGTCTAAGCTCAAAACTGAACAGAGGAAACACAACTTTGTTTACCATGCATGAAAGATGGTTGTAAATTCTCCCTGGAATAAAAGCTCCCAAATGTTAGTCACAGCTGAGCTCTTCATTTGTTTTCAAATATTAAATCATAATATCAATGACATATAGTATTTCAGTTTATTGTTTATAGTGCAACAAAAGATGACATTCTGCTAACAACCATTTAAGATTTTACCTGTAATGGCTTTTCAAAAACAAACTGCTTTTGAGCACTTTGAGCCTGATCTTTTCTCATCCAGGCCTGTCCAGTGCCTGTAGGGGGAGGGTTCCTGGCCCCAGCTGCTGCAGATGCTAAAGCAGTGGAGAAAAAGACAAAAAAAAAAAAAAAAAAAGTCACATAAAATAGCAGGACCATACAAGAGAAACATGTTAAAATAGCAACATAAGGAAACTGCAGTATCTATGGTTGGAGGGACTTATGTAATCCTTCATTTTCGATGGATTCCCCTATGTTTGGTAATAATTTCAGGGAATTCAAGCTCAGATCTACACTACAGTTAAAACAGTTAAAAATCTAGACAGAACTTGGAATGAGCCACCCCCCCCTTTTTTTGTGTGTGTGTGTGTGTGTGTGTGTGTGTGTGTGTGTGTGTGTGTGTGTGTTTGTTATTCATAAATAAGCAAAATTCAGGAAAGCTTTTCCCACCAAAAGGGTAAGTTTACAGTGAAGGCAGGCACTGCCTTAAGAATGCTACACTAAGCTAAAAACAGTGAAAGAAGGGACAAGCAAAGTTCAAACTCATTATAAAATAAGGGGTACAAGTTGCACTAGGGCATATTATCATCCTATAGAAGGAGTACACAGAACGCACTCACAGTATAGAACAGCTATAGGTTTAAGCACTGCTAAGTTTGCAACGCTGAGGACACTTCGCACATGCAGAGATACTCCATTTCCCAAGAAACGTGTGCCCAGCCTTGCCCCTTTTTGCAGGTGTGGCTCTATTGCCAGCACATCCTCCGAACCGGGGTCAAATCTAACTGCACGACCGCGTTATACAGGTGCCTCACGGAAAGCAAGGATGAGTTTACCACAACCTAGCCCGACCGCCGGCTCCCTGAATTTGCGCAGACGCCTGAGCAGCCCCCAGCAGAGGCGAGGGACTTGCCAACTCGTCCACCTGCGGCTGGGGCGGCCCCCGCTGTTAGAGGCGCTTCCTTAACGCGCCCGCCGCCGCCGCCCGCCCCGGCCGCGGAGCCGTTAAACCGCCGCCGCCCGCCCCGCCCGCGGAGCCGTTAAACCGCCGCCGCCGCCC
>VWPW01030981.1:171449-182153 GCA_013389825.1 Crypturellus undulatus
TCTCCGCCATGGCGCCCGCCGGAAGCGCCGCGCGCGCCGTCCGCCGCAGCCGCGCGCCGCCGCCACGGTTCCGGCCGCCGTTTCCCACAGACATCAGATACCCGGTGCAGGCGACGGCGGCAGCAGCGGCAGCGCCGCGGGAGCCGGCAGCGCCGGGTTTGGGTCCAGGTTTGCAGCTCCTCGCTGCTTCCATCATCCCGGCACAGTCCTTGCGCACTTACCTTTCCGAGTACCCCCACCATCGCCGAAGCTCCTCGTGAGGGGCATTTCTCAAAAACTGGTTATTTTGCAGTTTTGGTGATGAAGTCTAGCACTCCCAGAGCCAGGAAAACGGGTCAGTGGAAGCTTGGGATTGGGGATTTTAAAATGCAACCCTCTCCAAGGGTCCAGTCCCTCACATTACAAAGAGGAAACCAACAAATTAAATATTAAGAGTAAATCCAATTTTATTAATTTTGGTTTTACAAAGATAGAGAACAGACTGGTTAGTCCAATGCTTCCGTATTGCCTCCACAGCAAGCCAAAGAATGTGCTTTTACAGGATTAATAACACAGACTTCTCCATCCCTGTTCCAAAATCAGGCAAACCAAGGGATAGGATCTGCACCTCAGATTGGATCAGCACCATTGCATCGGTATTCATGTATTTTCAATGTACAGAAGAGTTAGCCTCAAATCTTGTCCCAGTACAGCATATTTAACTTTAAAAATCAGAGCTTGAAATTTTTCTTCCAAGTATAGAAAACCACCTCCAGTGTTTACACCCGTGGCAGTCACCAGAGAAAACAGTTAGTTATTTGCGATTTAAATTGGTTTGAAAGTTTTAGTACATTTTGCCTTCATAAAAAGGAATGTTAAGAGACCAAATTCTTTATTGAAAGGAGCACGTAAATACAAACAGCAGTGCAGGCTTCTCATATACTCTGATACCTACTTCCTGGAGTTGGATAATTTCAGCCTTACTGGAGAACTCCAGTTCTTCCACTTGGAAGAGAGCTATGAAACAAATGAGTTATTTTAAGCTGCTCAGTTATATTCATGTCACACCACATCCGAACAATTCCCATTTTCTCAGTTCAGAAGCCCACAACACTCAGACTAAGTTGACTAGTATAAAAAGCTCTTCAACATTTCTAGAAGTTTATTCGTTCTAACTAAGTTTTTTTTTTTTTTTTTGCCAGACCTGTTCCAAATATATTCAGGATTCTCATTTCTAAGGGCCTCACCAGAAGGCAGATTGGTACATACTTCAGAAAGAGTTTAACCACCTTTGCTAACAGGGAGAGTTACTCATTTCAAGCTCTGCATTTAAAGTACCAACAAACTTTTGCACAGCAGCCAACCAGTAGCACACATCTTGTAACATTTATCTACATTGGGTCATCACCATTTACTACAAAGAGCAGGCACTGAGTTTTTTGAACCGGTATTACACATCAAAGATTACATATTATTGCAAAGTTAGAATCCACATTCAAGAACCAAGAATGCAAATACTTTTAGTAATATTATTTTATGTATATATATTTATAGAACAGGATACTCATGTATTTTGGCCCTTTCCCCTTCAGTTCATAACTAAAAGTCACACTGGACCTAGTTGGACTATGATGCAAGAGCCTATTTCAGTACAGTGGGTAAAGCTCCATGAAAGGACTTCCAAAAACATCAGATTCACTTCACAACTTGGTGAATCCTTTCCAAGTTAAAGCAATTTAAAACAACTTAATTAAAACACTAGCCTGAAACGCGGGCATTTTTATTTTATGGACAGAGTGGCCTCTACACAGCCCAAAAGCTGTCCTTGAGCTCTTCTCCCCATCCCCTGTGACTGCTCAAGGCAGGCCACTGTCACTGACCAAACTGCATAGCCAGGGTGCAGCACTGACAACACTAAGTCATAGGAGATGCCCTAAATCTGAACTGAAAAAGAGTTGCATTCTGTGAATAGTGCCAAGTTGCCTTTTTAAATAAATATACTCTCTTCCCATTGCTTTCTACCCTTCCATCAATATGTAAGAGACAGAACTACTATTGCTCTTTCCTTCACCAAGCACACAACGCATAGACTTCATGGACGCTGCATAACCAAGCTCTTCCTCCAAAAGGCAATGCCTGATCAAGCCCACATAAGTATTTTTTAAAGCACAGTGCAGTTTTAGTCTGAAGCACTTCCCCTCAGCATATTTATTAACAAATAAAGCCTATTTTGCAAACCATATTGGAAATCAAGAATCTCATGTTTTGCCTTAATAGAAAATACACCTACATTCAAAAATATTCAAAACTTTGTGTCAACTTGGTGCCGAAATGTGGGTATGGAACTTGCAGGTGTCCCAGACTTCCAAGATCAAGTTGTCTGCAACTTACTTTTCTTTCATTTTTTTCAAATAACGAGCGCGCAATTGTTTGTTTGTTCTCATGAGTAAACTCATGGCAGCAGGTAAAGGTAGAAGAGAGAATACCCAGCCCTAGGAAGTGAAAGAAAAAAAAATCTCAGCCAGTACTATGCCAGATCAAATCCATTACCAGCACAAACAGTATAAAACTGTGATTAGAAGTCAAAGAACAAAAATAATTATTTTAATATTCAAATCTATTTCATACTTTTCTTCCACAGTGAGCACCTGTAGAGAACATGCTGCACCCTTAACTCTCGCAAGGTGACTTACCATGAGTGCATGGGGTAGGCAGCCGTTGGTCTGGGTCTGCAGCCCCACTGTGCCTATGGCAGCTCGTACGTACGTTTCAGGACTGGGCTTATCGAAGGTCGGCTTGCGGATTTTGGACAGCTTTGTTGCCACAAAGTATGGCAGAACACTCTGCGTATAGGAAAAGAGCATTAAGGAGAGAGCTTTCAGCTTAAGCTTAAGCTATGAATTAATCACAGAACTAAAATCATTGAAAAGTCAACAACCTATAGATACACTACATTCTGAGACATTAACTTAAACTAGATTAAATTCTCATTTTAAGATCAAAATGTATAATATCAAAAATGTTTTTAGTCAGGGATCATGGGGACCATCTTTGGGGGGTGAAGGATAGCTATTTGGTCTGCTGACAGTCAGCATCCTCAGCTCGTGCTGGTGTCCTAGAAAAGCTGTTTTTACAAGAGCAGGCCTGAAAAGCCTTTCTCTTGCAAGTGTAAAACTCTGGTTCTTCAGAACAAAATGCTGTAGGGCTCCTTCCCTGCAGCAAACCGCCAAGGTTGGCTTGGGAAGGAGGCACAGAACTCAGCAAGACAGAGACTTTAAGCATAAATAATTATTGTATCTGGTACTCAGAAACAAGGAAGGAAGGAGAAAACAAACAAGCAAACAAAAAACATTGGACGTTGAGCTGGTGATCCTACAGCAGGGCTCAGAGGAAGCAAGAGGTTTGTCGTGTAGAAGACCTCAAGGACAGAAGGAAGAACCGAGAGAGTGCAGTTAACAGGCTTTTATAGCAGCTTTGGGAAGAAACAGAAAAAGTGATGGTGGGTCTTGGAATTACCTGGTTCTGGCATAAAGGAAAAGCAGGAAGAGAAAGCAGGGATGGGTATACTTTTGACCGAGGCAAACTGTTTGCACAAATGGATGCTACTGTTGGGGAAAGCAGACAGGATGGATACAAGCACCATATTGCACCTGTCCTCAGCTCATGCTAATGGAGAAGAAAAGGGAGATGAATGTGCATTCATGACATGAGGAAGAAACCCTGAAAGCAGCACAAACAAGAAGCATTGTCAGGTCAGCTCATTTCTTTACTAAGAATGTGCACTTCTTCCTATATATAGGACTTATAAGACCAATAATATTAGTGAATGAGCCCACTTTCAAATGGAGGAGAAGTCGCATACTCGCAAATTTCAGAAATGTGTCCAGTTACCATCACCTTCAAAGTCACCAAAAGACACAAATACTTAGATAAGAAAGCCACTTATGTTACTGTAATAGCATAGGTACCTACTACAGACTTCAGAATGCATTTTAAGATTAAATTTCTAAATTGGCAAAAAAAGGCGGTGCTAAGCATTTGATTTCGAAGCTTCTTATTCACCTGCTAATTATTTCTCCAATATCTCCACACACAGTGTCATGATTAGAGTTAAAACTTGTTTCCCATCTTCCCCTACTAAAATAGGATCCCTTTATGACCTTCACTACCCAACTAAACCACCAGACAGCAGGAAGGGGAAGGCAATTGTACATGAGAATGTTTCAGAAAGCAAGACTAGCACTAGCACTACTAGTTAGCTATTGCTCCTTTGCTCTTATGTCCAAGACACAAAGGAACCTAAGTTTAAATTCCACTTTTTTCCTCCCCAATGCTCGCCAGAAAGTAGGTACTTAATTTCAGACACATTAGTTTTACCATATTCCTAATAACTATGCTATGCTTTAATAGCTGTGAGGTTTTTTGTTTTTGTTATTTCCTTTTTTTTTGAGTTTTTTTAAAGCATTTTGTATTGAGGCAGATATTAGCTACACTACTGGGCCAAGGAATTCTATAGGCAATTTCTTGCCTTTGCCCACATAAGCAGCCCAGCCTACTCTCAGCTTGAAGTAACTTAGGGCAATACGATGTCTCTTGTTCCCTTAAAAGTCCTGCCAGTGCTTACAACTTTGACCCTTGCTCAAACTGAGCTGCATTGCTGAAGGTTGTTGCATGGATGCAGAAAGTCAGGTCTCGGGAATATTTTTTTCCATATAAGACTACTCAAGGAACAAAGTAAAAATTGTGCAAACAAGCTACCCTATCCCTTATTTTATCCTGCTTTTCAAAAGGCTCTTTGCAGAGCAGTTTCCTTCCCTTTCTCTGTGAGGAAAAGGGTTGAGGGACAAGGTGCATAAGGTTAGAGAAATTGCAGCAACCACTGTTGACCTGCACAGACCTTCCCCAAAAGCTTTGAGTGTGGAGAAAGACACCACCACTAGCTTCAAGCTGGTGCCAGCACACTTGTGCGAACACACAGTGAGAGCATCTGGCTTGTTTACTGTGGTGACAGGGAGGCCGGGAGTGACCTAACATCGGCCTGTGACTATTTCAAGGGCAGTTATGTCAATGACAGTCAAACTCTTCTACTAAAGCCAAGTAAAGTAAGAACAGGCCAACCCACATCCTAGCATTAGCAGAAGGTTAGACTAAAGAAAAAAATGCTGACATTTTATATCATGAATATTGTACAAGAACAGAGGCAGTGGGAATTTTCATTCTTCCACTTGTATTACATAAAATAAAGCACAGAGGGAAAAGGTGCAACTGACAGAAGTTAGAAAGGGGAGCTAGAAAAGAAGTTAGAAAATGGCAAAGTCTTGGGAAGTCCTTGCAGCCTTCCTCATTTCTTATCACAGAATCACAGGATGGCTGAGGGACACCTGGAGACCATTTAGTCCAACCTCCCTGCTCAACCCGTTTTATTCTTGCTTGAGTTCTTACAGATTCACACCTCTTCCTCTGCATGTAAATAAACACAGAATTTACATCTATGCTTTTAGAGTGCTGTTTCTGTAAAACTCTACTGGCCTGTTAGCTAGAAAGAAGTTTTGATTAGTGTTTTTATAAAAATGTAGGCATCTTTAAATTCAAAATACACTCTTTCTAGCTTCCATGAAGAAGGCATTCCACTCAAGCAATACTGATGTAGCTTAGCCAAGGCTTCAGAAATTGGTAATAGGTTGGCTGTACTGCATCTTTGCTTTCCACCGTGGTATTCTACAGATATGGGCACAATAAGAGTTAACCATTTCAAGTGGTGATCTTAACTGAATTTTAAAAATGCTTCTTTCTGAAAGTCAGAGAGATAGAAGGGGATGCAGTCCTAAGGACATGAAGGGACATGTCAGCTATCTTTACACAGAGGTCCTTGCAATATTCATTAGTGGTTTATGGTGACTTAAGCTAGAACAAGACTACAAGGACTGCAATAAAATTAGCATATAACAGCTATTGGTCATCAGACCACATAACTCAGCAGGGCTGTTCATTGTCTACATTTAGGGAGGAAAAAAGAGCAGTATGATCAGCAACTGAGCAGCCTTAGCCAACACCTGAGACTTACAAAAAGCCAGTTTATCACAGCCTATGTTGTAGTTACAAATCTATAATATGTACAGGAAAACATACTTGTAGATACAGAAATTCAGATTTAATCTCCATCTGTTTGAAGCATTTAATATGTTAGACGCTGAACTGTTGTCTTTCTAGCTTTGGATTTGGAAAGCTGAAGTCTTTAATGTACGATGGACATTCAGAGTGTGTATTACATTCAAAGCGTTTGTGTTTAACACCATCAGCTATGCATGACTTACTGCACTTTTTTTTTTTTTTAAAAAAAAAGCTTTTGCACTACAAATAGGTGCTCCTTTGGCACAGACAGGAAGGACATGCTCCTACTTTGCTTTCCTTTCAACCTGACAGAATACTCCTTGAGGAAGACTTAAGAGAAAAAGAGAATAACTGGTTATGAATGCATGTAGGAACAACACATCTCAAATAGAATGTTTTTCTCCTTTAAGCACCTGGATATGCTCACATTGAGGTAAATCTCAGCAGTTCTACCTGCTGCCAGAAATAAAGGATCTCAGACATCCTACCCTAACAAGAGGCTGAAGAACCACTCTTCGCCTAACAGCAAATTTAGCCCTTAGAGTTCTGTGGGTTTTACCCATACGGGATAGGGGGAGGCCAGGTGATAAGCACAGACACTGGCTAATTGTGTTTTTAATAAAAACCCTACTGAATTAAGAAGTGATATCCAAGTGTCTTCAGTACAGGCGAGGTCTCATGTCATTCCAGGAAATTGAGTTCTATAAAGATGCACTCCACAGAATTACAGACAGGAAAAATTATATAGAATATTTCTTTCTCAAAGGTATAATGACCACCAGCAGCATTAAAAAAAAAAAAGTATACTCAGATGCATTGTTTTAGAACAACTTCAGAAAACTGCTAGCAGAATCCAAGGAAATCCTTATCCTTAATCTGTCTCACATATTCATGAATAAGAATATGATGATTTCCTTTTGTTACCAAGACACCGATGTTGCTGTGGTAACCACACTTACATGAAACAAATTCTACTCACCTGCACAATGATGCCCTTGCTCTTGTATTCTGCGTGGAGGCCTCGGGAGAAGTAATCCACAAAAGCCTACAGAGAAAAGAAGGGAAACACACAGCATGCTATGCATTCAAATGGAAACTAACTTGTAGTGGTTTGCAGGGATATTTAAATTTCTATTTATAGTTCCTGTCTTCAAAAAGAAAACCTCTGATTTTCAAAGAAACTTTGTAGATGAGAGCAATATCACCTGAGGAGAAATCCTACGCTTTTTCCTGGTCCTGAAGTCCATTAAGGTGGTTTCTTTTCCAAACTTTGAGAAGTTTGGGAAATTGCAAAAGCAAGAATTTAAGGAAGGAACTTAATCAACTTAAATGGCAGATGTTTTTATACATCTTCAAGACACCCTCACACGTGCTGCAACTTTCTCCATAAATGGAGACCTATGTGTTTTATTCCCCATCGTCACTTTCTCTAAAATAAAACACAAGCCTTATGCCATCCTGAGGAAGTAAAATCAACACAGACCCTCTCCTCCTCCTCCTCCAAGTCCATCCAAATCTCCTGAGGGGACAAAATACTAGGTTCTATGATTGTGCCTTGTCTGAGTGAAGCAATACAGCCAAATAGAATAAATTAAGTACTCTCCACTGAAGGACCTAAAACATTGCATCTATTACTAAGGCTAAAATAAGTAACAAATAATTCAAGTATTTAAATAGAAAAAAAGAAAAGCAGCTCCAGAGAGAAAAGGCTATTAAGAACAGGAGCAGCTGATTCAGACCTGCGACAAAGTGAGCAGCCAGGCCTCCCGCACCTGCTCCACAATCCTCCTTTTTTGATTGTCACTCGTGGATTAACAGAAGTCCTATTTGAAACCAATGTTTTTAGTTTGCACATTCACTGTGTTTTCTATAAAAAAAACGTTAGCTACAGATCTTCCCTGTACACAAAGCAACAACATATTCCTATGCTGCTGGGCTATTTCTATATATAGTTTCCTGAGATGTGAAGAAAAACCAGATCCTGCTGTGCAGCTAGGTACTTTTAATCTTCAAATTGCATGTGCAAGCTAGAAGAAGATTTACTGAGCCAGACAAGCTCATCATCTGTCCAACTGCTCTTTCCTTTTTCTCCCCTCTAGTATAAGTTTTTAATGAAATCCAGCTCTTAACATCAGGCCTAATTGCTACAACTTCAGCAAACTGGCCATCCACTTGTAACAATATTAGAAGCTGCATACACATGCAAACTGTTCGGTGCAGTATCTGAACATACCTGCCAAGTTGTTATTTGCGATAAGTGCACACCACAGTATATTTAAAATCAATTATATATCAAAAATAAATGAAAATAAACCTTTATTCTGTAAATCAAAGTTTCTTTATCACTCAGAAAAAGTCCTGACTATTTCTACTTGCCTGGGAGTCCTGAAATCAGCTGCTGCATTTTCAAATACGCAAGACTATATAAAGAGACAGTCATCTCTACTGTTTGCAAATAGTTCTGCCATACAGAAAGTTACATTTACATGAACCAGAACAAGCACCCACATCCACTATCCCAATAAAGTTGTTTTTTTTCCCCCGTGATGGATTTGTTAATCCATTTGATCACAAAAAATTGGATTTTTATTTGCCCCTAAAAGGCACAAGCCCTCCAACATCATCTAACTGTAACAGTCTTAGAAATCTACACTAAATAACTCCCTCCAATGAACACTGCATACTAAAATCACTTTCTTCTCCTTGAATTTCCAATAACAAAACTAAATGTTTGAGACATGGGCGGAAGGAATAGTTTTTCACTTCTCACTAATACTAGCATAGATAGATAGGGAAGCCTGTTGAAAAATAAGCATATGTTTCCCTGAGAAAAAAACCATTTCATTTTAAAATATAGAACTTACCACAAGAAGGTTAAAGAGTTGGACTGTGTCTGTTCCTGACAATTAGCCAGAGCCATTGACTTAGACCTGAAGGGTATTATGGCTTAAAAACCTTTTATATAGATAGGGGGAAAAAATAGAAATTGCAGATACAGTCTTTCTATTACAACATTAGGAGAGTCACTTTCATGCTTACTAATCTTGCTTTGGTAGAAGATGAGCAGCACTGAGATTAGGCAGATTACTTACCCTGTAATTGAGTTTCTCGAAGAGGAGGGGAGGAATATATTTGAGGTTCTCATTGAAAAAAGTCTAGCCAAAGCAGTCTAAAGCACACGATCACTAAAAGCAGAAGCTCAAATCATCCTATAAAGCTGAAGGCACTGCTGCAGGTGACCTCTCACAATAAAACAAAGAACCGTGCTCTCAGGAAACAACTATTTCTAGAGGAGCGTTAGTTAAAAATCCAAATCGGACATTTATGATTTCTGAACTTAAATATCCTTTCCGTCAGTATGAATAAATGGCAGTGTGCATCAATTGATTTCTGTGAGTATGGAGATGTTACTAAGATACTAAAGGAATCGTGGGTCTGTTCTAACATAAATGCTATCATGATTCGTGCTGTCAGGCTTCTGCTTAGACTCTGAAATCATTAAAGTGCTTAAGGTTAATTTCCAGGTGCAAATCAAAGAGCTGCAGTGTGACACTGCTTGAGTACCAGCATAAACATTTCTCTTGCATTTAGCATGGAAAAGTCTATTGCCTACTATGATGCCTAAAAAACTGCGACAACTCGAGGAGGTCACTAAGAACTGGAAGACGACTAATAATAATATCCTTCTGAAAAAGACAAGCTTGATCTTGTTAGATCTCAGTCCCTGGTAAGATCATAGAGCACATAATCTTGGAATTCACTCCCAAGCATATAAAGAACAAGAAGGTACATGAGAAACTGTCACAGACATACCAATAGCAAATCATGCTTGACCAACCTGATTGCTTTCTACAGTGGGGTGACTGGCTTTCTACAGAGGAGCACACAGTAGGTATCACCAGTAAGGTTTCTGACATGGGCTTCTGCAGCCCTCTCACTTGGAAGATGAGAACATATATGATGAAAGAACAAGTCGCTGGCTAGACTGAAGATTAGCCGGACAAGCAAGCTCAAAGGATCATGGATTAATGGTTTGAAGTCTGGGTGCACTAAGCAGAGAACCTCACAGATCAATGCTGAGGCCATCTCTGCTCAGCATCTCCACCAGCATCCTCGCTGATGACAGAGTACACTCTCAGCAAGCCTGCAGATCACTCAGCTGCATGGAGCAGCTCACAAAGAGAGGGCTTCAGCTTGGAGGGACCATGATTATTAAGCTTCATGAGGCTTCTCTATTGGTACAAAATAAAGTTTGCATAACTCCACACCGCAAAGTTGGAGGGGCAGCAGCCCTGCTTCAATAAACCTGGAAATTGTGGTGGGTGCCAAGTTGAACATGAGCCAATAATACATCAATTGCAAAAAGGCAAACCACATGATGGGTTACACTAAAAGAAGGTACAGTCAATAGCTAAAGGTGAGTGTGCCTCTATTTGGTATGAGTGAGGTACTTGAACTCTACTTCCTCTTACCTGAAATACAAAACTTGAGGCAAATGAGTAGGACAAGTCTTTGCTCCCAGAAAGCAACAGAAGAGCCCTACTTAAAAAAGAAAAACTATCTAAAAAAAAAAAAAAAAAAAAAAAAAAAAAAAAAAGGTGGGCCTAAAGGGGG
>VWPW01030981.1:182178-228037 GCA_013389825.1 Crypturellus undulatus
CCTAAAAAAAAAAAAAAAAAAAAGTGTGTGTGTGGGGGGAGTCCCAAAATATCAATATATTGATATTTTCTGCTAAAAATACTTTCGTCAGTGGCCTTCTACTTCTTGTTAGGCTTAAATTGCTATCCTTTTTTTACATAAAAAGTAGCACACATAATGAAGCGTGCAGAAGAGAATTGTAATAAGCTCTTCACATTTTGCTCTTGACCTTCAAACTTCCACTATTGGCAAAATATAAGTTAGGAGACCAAGTATGTCTAATTCCTGAAAGTACCACTAGATGGACACCAAAACATTTATTCCTGTAATATGGCTGATGCTTGACACTATTTCAGTGTGCAAAAGAACATTTACCTTTGTTGCAGAATAGAGAGTCAGCAATGGAGTTGGATACATCCCAGCAGCTGAGGAGATATTCAGGATTACTCCTTTTGATCTGAAAAGCAGTGAAGATGTTACCATGCAATCAAATAAAGAACATTTCTCATATTTCATAAAATTCTTTCAAGGCTGAAAAAATCTTCAGGATGCAAGTGAGATTATGAAGATCTATTTTTAAAAAAGGCCAACCAAATTCTAAATTGAAATTTACTAATGTAAATTTTCAAGCAGGATATAAATATTCACAGTATAAAATTCTCTAAATGGAGAAAAAACACAAAAATCTACACAGCTACTTCCACTCAAGAGAACTGTGCTCTGTACATACTGGGCTACACTCATGCAGCTTTGCCTAGGTAAGCTGACACAAGTCCCTAAGGCAACTTTTAAGCCATGGCTATGGTAGCAGAGGTAGAAGTTTGCTATATGGTTTACATTTTGATAATCTCTTTCATAACGAGCCTAAGTAACATCTAAATATACTTCATGATGGAACTTCAGGTTGGCAAGTATCTGAACCTAGTGCTCAAATGCCTAAGGTTTTAATAGATAGAAGATATTCATTGGATGACTATAGAAGTTGTTTTATAGCTGCATCACAATAATACATTTGGCATTACACAGTAATATTTATGTGAAGGCAAGAATCTGACACTGGTTGACATCTATCTGCTCTGCTAAATATTTTCAAAATACCCACAGTTAGGACAGAAAAGAGGCTCCTAAATCTTCCAGTCCTGGGACTGGTGCTGTGCATGTCAGTTTGTGCCCCACTCTGCATACACAGTGACTTGATGTGAGGCAGCAGTAAGAGCTAATTTAAGCAAGTGAGGGCCAACAGGTCGCCAAGGGTTGCTAGTAGAAGCCTAACACACTGAAAGCTGCTTCTCTACTTCTTACCCACCAGTAAACTCAATGTGTACCTTTGAGCATAAACTCAATATTCCATGTTCACTGTGGAGTGAGAATACACACACACGGTTGTCATACAATCGAACTACTAAAAATTCAAATACAAGTTTTCTCATAATACTTGTTCATCTTTGCATACCCTATGCCACTGCTCCCACAATGATTGGAATGGCCATTTTAAAAAGTAACAGCAAGGCTTAAGTAACCATTGAAGTTAGAATACAAATTCTTTGGGAATTTGGCTGCCACCAAGATGGTTTCTGTCAGGATTCAAGAATCAAACCTGTGATTGATTCACACCCAGAACTGAGATCATTGACTGGAGAGAGGAAGAAACCGCTGCACAGTTATCCAAGATTTCAAAGCACCTTTGCAAAAGTCACTGGTATTTTTCAGGAGTTATCTGCAAGTCTCAGCTGGTAAAGTAGTAATATGTATCAAAACATGTGGTATAAAAAAAGGGCCACAAACTAAGTATGAGTTTTCACAACACCAAAAGGTTAAACACTAGTGTCAGAAGTTTTTCATATCAAGACAGGTGGTGCTTATGATGTTTATTCATGAGCTCAAATGGAAATTAGCAGTGAAATGAGTATTCAAAGTAGTTTTAAAGAGATTATCCAGATTGGAGAATACTATAAGGGAACTTGTTTAAAGTAGTCTGAGTAGTATTCTCAGATTGCTGTGCGATTGGGCTACAGAATGGCAGGTGAAAAATCAATAGTAACAAAACCAACACCACATACAAAGAAAAATATGTGAATTAATCACAAACCTTAATTTAAACCCTCTATCCATGCCCTTGAACACTCCAAACACAAGTCAACAAGAAAACCTTTCATGCAGCAGAAGTCAAAGCCAGACAAAGATTGGCAGGGAAAGACATGCCATCACCAAAATTTTATATTTCACTTTCTATCCCTCCAAATGTACAACAGAAATATGCATAAACTGCCTGGATTATTTTAGAGGGGAGAAAAAACAGGAAAAAAACCCTCGAAGACATCGAAGAGGTGAAAAGATTTGTCCAATTTAGCTATTTAAGAGACTATTAAGAGGAGCCATGATAAGAATATACACACTAATAAAAGAAAAATATCGAGATCTTGATTTACTCATCTCAAGTAAATGTCATCTTTCTTTTGTAAGTGAAAGACTCTGAAATTCAGATCCAATGAAAGGAAATGCTCTTTCCATACTCAAAGAGGAGTAATTACCACAAGACTTAATTGAGGCTAAAAACTTAACAAGACCCAAAATAGGTAAGTGTTTATATGGATAAACACCAACCTCATGCTTTGTGGCACAACCACAAGCAGAAGCTTTCAAAGACAGGCTGGCACTCAGGGTGTAGGGCACAACCAGCCTCGCAGCCACTATCCAGGCTAACTTTCCAGCAGGAACAGTGATGATCATCTAGATGCAAGGAATTAAGTCTGATCCAGCAAGAGACACGCTAGGAAGAGTTACAAATTAACAGCAGCCCCTTGCAAAAACTCTGTGTAATGTTCTCCTCAATGCAATCAATGCAACTGGGGTTCTCAAAAGAAAACAGCCCTAACCTTAAAAACTCATAGCTTAAATCATCAGATAAAAGAAAAATCAAGGTGTGTGGGAGAGGACCACTCCCAACTACTCCGATTTCAATTTTGCTTCTTAACGGCATTGCAGAAGAGATGCTTTCAGGAAGCGTCTGCAATACGAGGGCTTTGGTGCGGCCAAAAAACGAAGGTTGGGCTGCGGGGCTGCCTCCAGCTGCGCCACGGCCCCTGGGGTCGGCTGCGCCCGCCGCCGGCCCTGCTCGCACCTCCGCCAATTCCACCTTAAGCCGGACAGGGCGAGCGGGGCTATATTTAGCCGTGCGCCGTTGCCACGGCAACCCCGCCTGCTCCAGCTGCATGCCAAGTGGAAAGAGCAGCTTCCTCTCTAATGCAATTATGCACTTGCTGCTTCCCCGGCAAGGAATACCACGGTTTGATATTTGCCTAGAAACAACCCATGGATTGTTCTGGCTCACGAAGACAGAGGTGGAAATTGGAGTTCTGTGAGTCTCCCACCCTCAGCAGCAGCCTCAAAACTTACAGAGGAAAGGCAACACATTTAAGTGAAATGGGAAGCACAGATTATAAATTGTGGTCTGAATGCTTGCAAAAGTGATGAGAGGAGCCACAGCAGAAAGCCTAAATGCCATTACTAGAGGCTGTTAGGTTTATTGCAAACAAGAAGCATGAGATACCCCATACCACATGGTAGTGCTGTCCATTTATGAATCTGAATCTAAAGTATGCCAAGTCTCCTCTCTACTTTTGCCTGTATCTTGCAATATCCTACTCTAAAACTAGTATTCAGATCCATAAATGTACATGGCACAGCTGCAAGACACTATGCTGTAGTACTCTATGCTATGTCTATGTCCTCAACAAGATCTTGTCCTTGAGCAACAAAAAATGTTGATGGGTTTCCCAGACTGACTTTGTTTTTAGAACAGCCTAGGACCCTTTTACCTAGCCTACAGTTCCACTTGAGAAGCTTATGTTTGGCCCAAAGAGCTGCTACATACTGATACCATTCATTCATGTTCTTGGATTCACTGGACTTCAGTGAATATGCAGTCAAGAAAGGCAAGGAGGGAGAGGGAGAAAAAAAAAAAAGGCATGAAGCGAGTTGCCCAGGGGTACTTGGAACTAGAAGTCAGTGTGATTCTGGTTTACTGCCTTTCATTCAGATCCTCTCATCCAGCTTAATGCTTAAAGAACAGCCTCTCTCTGTTTTTCTGGTAAGCAAAATACACTATTCCTGTCCTGAGAGGATGAAGAGATCAACTTGGTCAAACAGACAACTGCAGTTCTTCAGACAAAGATATTGCTTTAGAACATTTTTAAGAAGATATTTCCTTAGACAAAGAATAGACACATGCAATAAATCACTTCAGTTTCAAGATTTCAAAGATATATAACATTAAACCTTTGAAGTACAATGACTTTCACCATCACATCTTCTCCAGACAGTGGTTTCATGAAAGATGGGTCCTTGTCTGCCAATTATAGGACACAGACAAGAAATAATTTTTGATTTGGGAACCCTGAGTAACTACCATCTTTGTACCAGGATGTTCATCTTCTGCCAGAGTTTTCTGGGGTAATATTAACACACATGTGAGCTCTGCCCTGCATCTTATTTTTTCTAATTCAAATTTCTTCCTATGACATAAGCTCTTCTATACTTCCATTGTTATCTACAGAGTCTGAAATAAAAAGCTATGTTTAATACCTCCCTGAGTGAGATCTTAACTCCTGCACTAGGAACTAGCTCTGATGGCTTTTAGCTATGAAGAAAGTGTCATTTCAGATGTGAAATATCTGCTCTGCATCTGTACAAGGTTGGCATAAGTGAATCCTCATCTACGATGAAGACTCCCAGATAGCAGATGATCCAATAAATATATACACGTGTATATATACATATATACACACACATATATATATATACACACATATATATACAGAATAGCATATATATATATACACACATATATATATATATATACAGATATATATATGTGTGTGTGTGTGTGTGTTTTTTAATAAATCTTTGCCAGATTTGGATGCTTGCTGCACACACGCTCTTCTCCTCGGGCGTTCACCAGGGGGTAGGAGCGCAGTGGCTCTCACGCATGGTTCCATGCGACCTGCCTCCATTCTGCAAGCAAACATCAGATGTGACCCAGAACAATCCTCAGCAAGCCAGGGGGAGCACTGCAACAGGGATAACTAATGTCATGGAGCAGTCAACATGAGCTAGAGAACAGCCTGGAGGGACTACACCAAAACCCTGTATCTTTAGTTTCACCTGGGAGCTGGCTAGGAAGTCAGTACATGTCTTTAGCAGGAGAGTGGTGTGCATTAACTCTTATTTTAAAGAGCTGGTCTCCAATTCTTCTCTACCAAATGATCACAGACTTGCCTCAATATACCTCCTACTGTATAATGAGAACATATTCTTTGCATCCATTTTACTTACAATGACTTAGAGAAATAGCCTTAAGAAGGTTATTCCCAGGAACTGTAACCACCCCCTCAGAATAGCAGGTTGTTGAGTTAGTGCTGATGAGTCAGACGGGCTTTTTAATTCTGTTCTAAAAGGAATCACCACAACAGTGGAGAAGAGAGAGGAAAAATAAAAAGGGAATCGAGTGGAAAAGGCTTCCACCGTCTGATGATTCATGCGCCATCAGCGTGACTCACCCAGCATTACTCTGCCATTAAAACATGGAGACTGGGCTGATTAGTCACAGTAATGAATTTTTCAAGAAAGGATTCTCCCCTATAAATAATGATGACTTTGTCTGGATAGTGTTAGTGTGACTCACCTTTCCAGCATGCCGGGCAGCACCAATCGTGTCATCTGCAAAAAGAAAACATTCGTGATGGCTGGGAAGGCAGACACCAGACAGCTACAGAGCAAGGGAAGCCCCCCTTCCTCCCAAGAGCAGCTGCCACCCCCGCCGCCCCAGCCAAGGCTCGAGGAAGCAGCGACCATACTTTGCGTAGGCAGTTTATTTTTATTCTACCTGGATAACTTGGCTCAAGTGATGTATGCGCTGAATCTGGCGAACCAATCCAGCTAGTAACATAATGAGGGTAAATAAAAGTGTTTCCACCACTCTGCAGCCAGCATCCACGGCTTTAAGTGAACATCAAAGCACTAGAGTGTTTTAATAGTACATGTACATGTAATAAACATTTCGCCCCCAAGAAGGGCATCTCTTTTCCCAAAGTCTGACTTAAATCTCACGTATGCCAAGACTCAAGACAAAATCCAAAACATTATAGCTCCTTTTTGAATTGTTGGTTTTAAGTTACAAAAAATAAATTGTGAAGCAAGACCAGAGAAATGAGTAAAGACAAGTATTCTATTTTTGATAACTCGGCCAATACACCTTACCGTTCAGATGAACCTCCTTTACCTTAGAGAAACCATTATTAAAGCTTACTAGCATTCATTAAGCTAATAGAAGTAGTTACATATTAGAAACTAATCAAAAGAAGTTCACTTCTGACCATGCACAGCTTTTGCATTAGACGGGAGCACTACTGCAACACACACACTGAAAAAGCATTTGCAGGTCACTGTTGCAATAGGCAGGCCTGAACCTACCTAGCTTTGTAGCAACTTAGGACAATCGTGTTACAGAAAGTAAACATCTACCACTCAAAAACGCTGCTCCCTGATAACAGAGAGGCTACATCCCCATGAACGGAGCAGCCAGGCGAGCCTCCCCTGTGCTCGAGGTCAACTGCTACCTGTGTTAGGACTTGGCACAAGCCAAACAAGCTGAAAAGCTCCAGAGCAAGATGCTAAAAGGAGATTTCCTGGTTGCAGACAGCTTTCTTTAGGAGTGGCTCTGACAAGAAAAGTTAATCAAGCATCGATCCACACTTTGGCATATTTTTAATTACACCATAAAATAGATACCCAAGAATGACAGTAATTAGTACTAAAAAAGAATTGATTTCCACCCAAACTTTCTGCCTGTAAAAATAACATTGTTTTAAAAGATCAGCTCACACCAAATACTATGTTGCCTCCAACCTGCCCTGTTAACACACATCATATCACTGATATAGCCAAGAAATAAGTTTTATCACTTCTCATATCCTTAAAATGTCTTTGAAACTTCCTGACAAAATGAGGAGGTATCAACAGAAAACATATGGCACCAAAATGCAGTTCTTGTCTCCTGCTGAACCTGCATTGACTCGATGGCTTAACATGCGACTTGTGAGCAATGCGGTAAAAAAGAGAATACACAAGTTGCAGGAGCATAAAAACCTATAGACATTTTTTTATTAAAGGAAACAAATCTGACTGACTACTACAGCAAACTACACACATTAGTATCATCATTGCACTTCCATTTTAGGAATAAAGGAACAAAAATCAGAAGAAACATTTCAGTTGATCACAGTTCATCTCGAGAAAGTAAAACACAGAATAGCATTCTCTACATTTAACTAATATTTCTCACAGAAAAACAGACTTCAGTAGCATAAGAAAGGCTGCTCCGCTCCCGTAAGGGACCTGATGGTACGTCCAGGAGTTGACCAGCCTTTACTGTCACGAAGCCGGTGCGACGTATTCAACTCTCAGCACTGCCACATGAGGTCACACTAAGTTTCCAGAGGGAGTAAACATCACCAAGTTAAAAAGATCCGATGCAGCCTCAAAAGATCCTATGACATTAAATTCAAGCACACAAGAACCTTTTTCTAGATATTAATGTCACACAAATGTGAAGAACACTATTATTTCTCTTAATATTGAAGGATAAAGAATGATTTGGTCTGGTTATCAAGACTGGCAAGCTCTTCCATCTAGTGCAAGCTGCATGATCTTTACCACAGGCAGCTTGGCAATAAGCAGTATCCTGTGGCTGGGGTAACGCTGCATGTTGTCTCAACAGAGCGACATGTGGACGTGGACTGCAATTGCCCTCACTCAGGCAACCAAGGAACAGCCTGAAAAAAAGCAGTGCATGATCTCCCATTGAAATACAGAGGGGAGCACGTCTGAAACCTTGTCATGAGTTCATACAAATGCACTCATGGTCTGAATCCAAATCACAAACCAACACTTGGCAGTACTAACTTAGCTCTGATTTACTATCAGTACTCAACGGAAACTACGGAAAAAATACGCAATAATATAATTAATGATTAATTATGACTTATATTAAGACATTATGAAGCCATTGGGAGCTAAGGGATAACATTAAGTACAAAACATAGGTAGAAAACAAGAATGCTGAAAAATGGTAATACTGAGCACCATCTGTATATGTTTTCCACTAAAATGTGTATTTAGAGAGAACTTCAAAAGTTTATGAAATAGAAAAACTGTTTTTCCTATCTGTATTTTTACATCTTATGACAGTGAAGAGATATTCCAACATTTATTATTGTATCTTTACTATAAAGATACAATCTGTAAAAGAGTAAGGTAACAGAAGACGGCTTCTTAGTGCCGGTGCCTTCTAAACTGGCCAGGTGAATATAAAGACTTTCACTGGAGTGAGAACTACCGCCAAAGTGCTAACAAAGGATTCCTCAGGCATATTCAGATCATTTGGGAAATTTATACACCATATAAACACTTTGTGCCATTACATAATAGACAACATCAACCAGATCTTGAATTAAAAAATACTCAGTGTTTCCTAGATGAACTAGGACTACATCTACATTTTAGCTAGGTCTAGCTTAAGACATCCAGTCCCATAGTGGGGTGTATTTACTGAAAGCAAAAGTATCACAAGGCCGAGTCCAGGAGAGTTTGTGCATAGGACACACAAGACCTCCCAAGGGCCGCCTCCTTCTGCAGGCAAATGACGAACATGAAAAGCAGCTCAAAGGAGAGGTTGGGAATGTCAGAACCCTAACAAGAGGGCCTTCAGGCAGTGATTACCCAACCCAGGTTTTGTCCTTTCAATCATTTTTTGAATAAACTGCTGGTTTCCGCAGAAATTCTTTTCAAGTTGAAACCACGAGTGTTCCCAAAACTATGAAGGCTCTGACCTCGTCTTAAACTGAAATAATGTTAGCCTAAGTAACCAGATACTACATGTGAATTGCAAGCTCAAAGGAAATGTCTTATTTTTCTGGAAGTTTGAGCTAGAGTGATGAATTTGTTTGGAAGAGTATTCTTGATGCTGGAAATTACCAATTCTTTAAGTTAGCAGTAGTCTGGTGAAGAGTTACACTTGCACACAACCACAAAAGTGATGGTGGGCTCGCTTTCCCTCCCCCCAGTTCTTTAAACCGAATTTCACAAACATGCTTGTCAAACGCTAAGCAATGCTACCAAGGACTTGGGACTATAGCTCCTGTGTTTTGGCAGACAAAAAGGACAAGGGTTATGTTATTTTTAAATCAATTCTTCAAAACAAATGACTAACTTCAGAGGGAGATTCGTTACAGAGCATTTCATTCTTTTCAAGGCAACTGTCATTCCTTGATGAGCATTCATCTGCCACAGCACTTATTACATGCTTGCAAACACTAGCGCAGCATGCCAAGTGCGCATTTTTCTGTTCTAGACCCATCTTCAACCTTTGAATCTGGAAGAAAAAGGACTACTACTTTCACTCTAAGGCACTGAAGCTCCTGCTTCAGATACAAAAATACACATCCACACACCTAGATTTATGTTTTAAAATAGGTGATATATTTAAAGCTCCTATTAAAGGAACAACATATGGTTTTGAGGAAGTTAGAGCAATGTATTTACAGTGTTTTTTATTCTGAAAAAAAAAAGATCTTTGTCACCCTGATTTAAGTCATAGCCCTTTCTCACTCTGATTTAAGCAACAAATCAGGAGCACTCATTTTTAAAGTTTAGAACATCTCAAAAGTGATGGTCTCTCAGATTACTATAAACAGTAGAAAAAAAACACAATACTACAACTCCAGTTCATAGCGAGGTGTTCTTCCAAGCTAGAGCATTCTGGAATTTAGCCTACACAGCTACAAAGGACTAGAGAGCTTGGACAAGGTTTATACTTTGCTGCACAGCTAAAGTCTTTCAAATTTCACCCACAAGTCTGCAATGAAGCAAACTAGGTAGCTAAAAGCAATATAACTTCTTAAAGGTAAATGAATTCCATGGGCACACCCAGACATATAAAACCACGGTTGCTACTAGAAGGTAACTCATGGTGAGCAGGCAGAGGGCTCAAGTTCCCGAGCGCACCGTCCAGAAACAAAGTGATGAAGCGACCCTGCCTAAGCCACTCCTGAACACAGACCTTCCTTCTACGAGAGTAGACTTGGACTCGTGCACTATTAGAGTAACTTTCATGATTGATTTAATTGAGCCTCCATAATTAAGATTTTATAATGCATCTCTTGATAAAATTTGTTAACACATCTCATAGCACAAGCTGAACAAGAACAGCATATTTGTAAAAATTTACAAGTAAAACTAAAAGTAACTCAACAGCTGATGAAAAAAACACTATGTGGCAAAGTCACTAAGGAGAAAGGCACAAGATATACAACTGGAATCAGGAGCATAACATACTGTAAACCTTAAGCACCTTCAGTTAGTTGCCTTTGAGCAAATACTTGTCTTGGAGTAGTGAGCTTTCCCCACTCAAGTCTCCTTTGCAGGTCCAACTAAAAAGCAAAAGCTTCTAAAATAAGCACTTTTCCTTCTTTAGGTAGGAAAGGCTGCTAAAATAAGAGTGCACTTTCTCCTTTCAAGACTTGGCTGTGTATTTGCCTCAACTCCAGATCTACAGAAAGCTACAGAATTCCAGAGTTTCCTACACTTCACCAAGACAGCCAGAGTTTGAATTAAAATCCTGAGCGCTTCCTGCAGCACTGCTGGAAAGCATCCATCCATCCATCCATCCATGCGACGTCTCCCTTGTCCCATCCTCCTGCACACAGCCCTCAGGTGCTGCGTCAGCACGGCAGGACACGGCAGCCTCCCATCTCTCCCTCCAGACCACAAGAGGGACGTTTGTGACCACCTTCACAGAACACTTGCTCTTCTTGCAAGGACTGGCAGTCGCACATTCTCTGTCCATTGCAAAGTTATTGATTTTATTATATACTCTACTAAATTGTTCCTCCCTTGCTGATGATTATAACTTCGAACATAAATGAAGAGAAAGCTCTTGACTGGGAAAAAATATTTATATAAATACACATACTGATGTGTTCTCACAAGTCAGTGTTACCCCTTCTTAGAATTAGATAGCATTTATGACCCTTTCCATGACACTGCAATTACAGCCATTCACATATGGTTCCACCAGAGCACAACTATCAACTGATTTCTGATAAGGTGCCCTTGCACATGGGGTATTAGGTTACACTAGTGATGTAAACATGCATGGGATGTAATTTCCTGACTGTCTTTCAGCATTTTTGCTCCTCTGCTTCTTTCTTCTACACTCAGGTCTGTGCAACGGAAAACTTCCCTCTCCAGTTCCTTTCTTCCCAAACATACGAGCTTCTTCTCCCCCTTGCCACTTGAATTTTGTTACTCATAGTTCTAGCCTTTGTAGACACTGTCTAGAGACATTCCCTTACCTGTCTAGTATTCACACCATGGCTATAATCCATCTTCCCTTCCTTTTCCATTAAGAGGGCAGCTAACACTAGATCACTTTGTTCAACATAGAATATTTAAGTATTTTGAAATCTTAAGCAAGTAATAAGCTTAAGCTTCTCACATATAGTAACGATAAAAATCCTTGATCTTATAGGCCTATTATCCCTTTGTATCTGCCTCTCAGCGTAAGATCAGTAAGGTGATCACAGTGAAGACAAGCACAGACACCAAAGCACGTATGTATATGTAATGTACACTTTCCCCTTTCTCTATTAAGGCCATTTTCAAACCAAACCTTGGCCCGCACGCCTGGCAATTTACCTCCTCCCTACAACATAACGGCTTCCAAACCAACTCAGCTCCCTGCTTAATCAACCGCTAAGCCAGCACTCCCTCTACTATTCAGTCCTACTCATTTTTCAAGAGAACACAAGTTGCTGCCTCACTCCCAAAGTGGTTAGCATACTGCGAGGCTGCAAGCAGCAGTGACATACCTGCCATTTCTCATGTGCTAAGCAACCCTTTCAACTTCCACAAGCGACAGGAGCGCTCCCCAAAGCAAGCAAGGCTTTCTCTATGCTCGTTACCTATCCATGTTTTCCTTGGGACAGCAAGTCCGGCATCTTTTGAGTCCAGTCAAATGAAGTTTAGCTGTTTGTCCAGGTGAAATCCAGAGCTGCAGCATGCACAGGTGAACTGAGAGAGGCAGATACAGTCGATTCAAAGGCACTATAGAGAAAACAATAGCCAGCAGCCACTATGT
Organism: Crypturellus undulatus; assembly: GCA_013389825.1. Taxonomy (NCBI): domain Eukaryota; kingdom Metazoa; phylum Chordata; class Aves; order Tinamiformes; family Tinamidae; genus Crypturellus; species Crypturellus undulatus. The sequence continues at coordinate 194,354 of VWPW01030981.1, forward strand.
TGGCTTCTCAGCATGTGTTGGCTAGAGAAGCACTTCTGACTTATCTTATTCCCAGTCTGAATTGTTATTTTGGATCCCAATAGAAAGAGACATCAAAAATTACAATACAGACTGCTATTACCTGAACTGGCATCAGCAATCATTGAAGATTTTTTTTTTTTTAATCCCTGACCAGAGACTCAAGGTTGCAGGAGCAGCGCAACTCTGCTTACTACTCATCTTCTTCCACATATGCTTATCAACTCAGTGCTTGTGTAAGGCTGTATTAAGCTTCCATTTTTCTTCAGAAAACACCACAAACACTCTTCATTCTATTTATAGCATCAGGACCCAAGACACTTCTTATTTTGTATAGTACATGAAGAACAGAATAACTCCTGTACTGTGCATCATCTTAAACATAGGATGCCTCCAGGAGAGCTTAAAATATTTCTTTCTTTCTTTTAAAGGTTGTTTGGGGGTTTTTTGTTTGATTTTTTCCCCCCCCAAAGTACCCTACTAACACTTATTTTGGGAAGCTTGTCTTCAGTAGTTTAAGCAGTGCTTTGAAGGCAAGTCATAGCAATAAGAACATCCATACTCAGAAGTGCAACAACGTGGGGTCCTGGGACTAGCCAATCATCCTTCTGCTGACACCATGGGGAAGGAGGCAAGGAACAGGATTTGGGGAAAACATGTTTCCTGCCAGAGTTTTTAAACAAGTCCTCAAAATCAGGGAAAGTTGCACTGCACTAGATTACCCAAGGGTTAAATAAATTATCCATCTGGCTTGTTGTATTATCTGAGTCACTGAGGATTAGGATTTCTCTCTCCGTACAGCCCCTTTTAAATGATGCACACTTGAGCCACCTTTTCCAAACACACACACATGACGGGTCAAGAGCTAGGGGAGGAGCGTTACCCTTAACAAATGCTAATATAGCTGGTAACAGAACAGCCCATAAGGTCCTTGCAGAACCAAACTGTGCTGAACCCGACCTTGCCACTTCCAGTCTCAGGAGCACCGTAGCTGAAACTGAGGCTGATGCACTGGACACGAGGGCCAGAAGAGCTACACGAGGCGGCCGGCGCAAGCGGAGCAGCTGCTGAAGCACACACGGGTGCATCACCCTGGGCCCACCAAGCATGTCTTCTTACAATCCCCCCTCCCGGAAAAAAAAAAGAAAGGTTGCACAGATTTGTCCTGAAGTGGTTTCTATTTTGTTTTCCCCCTACTATTATTCTCTGTCTCTATGGGTGTTCTCTCTCTCTCAAAAAAAAAAAAAAAATAGAGAGACAGAGAGCGAGCCTTACAGATGGTACATATCTCTAATGTGCTCCTCTCCCCAAAACAGTAAGCAGCTGGCATGCCTACTGTTTAATTACACAACAGCCTCATGCAGGAGGAACATTTTCAAGCCTGGAAGCTTATGCTCAAACTCTGATTATATGCAGTATCAGATGCTGTTCACAGTCAAGAAAAAAAGTTTTCAAATGAGGAGGAAAAAGAAAAAAAAAAAAAAAACACCACACACATCCTACCAAAACACATGGATCTTGCCGCAGCTACGCATTCTGTACATTTTTCCATGTGGGAAGACAAGCACATTGGAACACAAGGAGGCTGACACACTGCAAGTTTTAGCAGAAAATGATGTTAACTTAATAGCTGAACACCACTGATGCCAGGCAGGAACACGGGAGCCACAAACCAGCACTAGCTCATTCTGAAGAAGACACCACAACCTGGCTGCGCCTCTTTTAGATCCGTACCCAGCAGAGCAAACCTCTAGGGTCACCGCAGCCTACCAGAAATGCACGCAGGGCAGTTCCACAGCGACTCCCCTGTTTCGACGGCCAGTTTGGGGAGGCCGGGGCTGCCCGCCGCGTTGCTGAGCGCTGCGCTCCCTCTGCCGGCGCGCGCAGCACCCGCGCTCCACAGCAGCGGGCATCGGACACGAAGCCGCACAACCTCAGCCGAAACGTTTCCAGCCCGGCCACAACCAGGCGACGTCTCTGCGAAAAGGTGGCAGCACCAAAGTGATGCCAGCTGTCCCACTCGGTCACATGGCGGTTGCCTTTTTCACCATTTTGCTCCCGCTTTAACTAGGTGTGAAAAGCCTTACAGAAGAGATGGTTACAAAGGCCCCATGCCTCCTCACACTGAAACTAAATGACCACAGTTAGCTTCCCGGACAGCATGGCGGGATGAATTTAATACTCTACCTAATGTGAACAGCTGCAAGCAAGTCAAATCTTTCAAGACGACTCAAAAATATCTAATATTTTTGCCTTCAAGGCAAGAAGTGAGCCCTAAGCTATTGAAGATGCAAACTTTTTCTCATACATAAGAGAACAGTAAGCTTTAGCAGTGAAAAGTCACAAGAGTTTATCCAATATACTTGTGTAATATACTAATTGATGTCCTTTGCAACATAAGAAGATGCTATCCCCCCACCAATGTTATAGCTCTAAAATAAATGCCTGGTTTTTTTTTTTAAATAGCCCTCATTTGAATAAGGAAACGTTTTAGACTCAAGTCACACAGACTTGAAAAAATTACATGAACAACTAAAGCAAGGAGCATGAAGGCGCATCAAGTGCTTTGTGCTCATTTCTTGCTCTTTTAAATAGTAAGTGCCTTTATAACAAGTTTTATTTTATGCAATGATCAGAACAGACTGACAAAAAGAGAATCATAACCTTTAGGTTACTTTAAGATGAAAACTAAAACTGTTCCCATAGGTGAATGCAATTTATTCAAGCAATTCAATTTGAAATATTTATTGAATTTGAATTAGTGAAGCTTCAGGGACAAGTGTGGGTAACAGGGCACTTACCTTACAAACGGACATGATGTTAATGTTAATCATTTTATCAATTGTCTGCAAGAAAAAAGTTTGAGGTTATTTGTTATTTGATTTTTGTTGTTGTTGTTGCTGCTGCTGCTGCTGCACGTGCAAGCATAAATTAAATATTTCATCCACATTTGCTCCCTTCTCCTCTTGCTTTGATATCAGGAGTAGTGACAAACTTTAAGAGAATAAACTCTGAATCATTCCTGGTCAAGTTTCGTTTTTGACAAAGCACTCTTATTAATAAAAAGCAGCACAGATTTATCACAAAAACAATGTGTTCTCCTGCAGTATCTGTACTATTTCAGAACTGTGATATACTGATATTTTAAATACGTTCACCATAACACCCCAAAATTTAAGAACATATCCTCTGACTGTACTTGCTCTTAAACATTTTATAACACTTATACTTAGTTTAATCATCAGATAAAAACTGTTTTCTGATAAGTACTGCGCAGTCTATTTGGAGGTAAACCAAAAGCACAGTCACATCTACTAATGCTTTGGTCAAAGCACAAAAGCAGAACAGACGAACAGTCAGCTGTGGGTGTCTTTGGATACCAAAAGCAGAAACAAGTGGAAGCATTCAAACCTGGTTCCCAAAATCCTCAGGGAAACCAAGAGCATTCCTAAATTAAGACCAGGGAAACCAAGAGCATTCCTAAATTAAGACATGCTCAAAGCAGCTAGAGTATACTGAAATTTATTATAGCACTCCAGCATACGCAGCTTCCATTCATGTAGCTGCTTACCTCTCTTGCAAAAATACCTCACTAGCTAAAAGGAGTGCAAGAACAACAACATCCAGATGAGATCACAGAGAAGATGGGTCAGATATTGACACTGAAGCATCTGTCTAAAATAAATACACCCCATCCGTACCTAAACTTATAAATTACAACATGACACAAAAAGCCAAAAAGCTGCCATCATGTGAATTTACCTAGATCCTCGTTGCTTTTTGAGTCCTTAATTCTAAATAAAAAAGCCTGTTTATGCAGGTACCTTCAACAAATCTTTGGTCACAATTTAGCAATGCGCATTGATTGATTAGTGCTAGCAATGAGAACCCCTCAAGGTAACACAAAACACTTACGTTATCGAGGTCTGGAACATCAATAAAATATTCAGGATAAGCATATGAAATTCCCACGTTGTTGACTGAAATAGAAGAAACAAGTTGTATTGAGAATGGTTGGATGAACTTCTGACGCTCTGATTTATGAGAATTTGCAAGTAACAGACTAAAAACGTTGAAGTCGAAACATTCTAGCTTGATGCAACAAGTTTCCCTATCTGTAAATACACTTGTATGCACAACTACAAAGTGAGAAAGAATAGGCAAGCCATTTCAAACATGTAAATATTAATAGCAACTGTTTAACTCCTGGCATATTTAGCCCATCTTCCACTGCTTTTTACAGCACAGCAAAAGAATGATTCCCTTTTTAGAAATGCCAGTGCACACAATTTAAGATGCGGTCCCAAATGGAGTTGAGCTAAAAACGCCTTCTAGTATGTCGCAACATATTACATGAAACTGTTTAAATGCCCTTTCAAAAATAATTAAAAAAAGGAAAAACTAAGAAAACAGAAAAGCACTCAAACCTTTCCCGGGGCGTTTCTCCCGCTCCCCATGCACTCCAAGGCCTGCAGACTGCCAGGGCCGCTCCGCTACGTCGGCTGATCCGGGGCCATGCGGGCGGTAGATGGCAGCAAGAGCTAAGGCTGCGGCTGGCCCGGGCAGCGTGGATCGAGGTGGCGGGGAGCGGGCGGGCGCGCGGTGCGGGAGGCCGCGCACGGTGACGGGCTCGGTGCGCTGGGCGGCCTGCGCTTTCCACAGGGACGGTCTGCGTTTCGAAATGGTTTCTGCTTTGCCTTCACTGCGGATTCCAAGACTCGTTACACTGACATTCACCACAGCCAGCTGCTGTCCTGCTCACCCCCACACACGCTCTTTGGATCTGGGCAAGCTTTTCCTATTGGCAGCATTTAAAAATCAACACGGAGAACGCATTAATTGCTCAAATCTATTTTTTTTCAGTGCAACACTTCAGAGCAGCAAGGTTTCGCTTTCAGGTGAGAAACATTCATTCTCTAATCTCAACACAAGTAGTGGAAAACTTCGAATGTCATTAGGAAACACAGCTCTGTAGCCTCAGCTTCTTCAAACTTAATAAAACATACTGATTTGGAGACAGAAAAAGCACACACTCACACAAGCAAATGGGATCTCTGTTTCCTAAGTATCTGTTGTTCATCTTACGCAAGTGAGTCTTGTGACATTTGGTTGCTGTAGCAACATTGTACATTTATATAGTGTCTTATTATGCCCCAGAAAATCCTAAAGTGTTATCCAGATGCACACGGAACACCGCCGTTCAACTCCAGGGGAGAGGTACACGTGGGGAAGCGGGTAAGAAGCAAGGTCAAGAACACTGGTGCATTCTTTTTACTTTTTATATTTTAAATAGCCTCTACACCTCTGCCAAAAGTTGCCATTTTAACATCTAACCTGAAAGATATCTAAGTATCTAAAGACATTCACCATGTGCAGGAAATGTACAGAAGAATCCTGGTAGAAGTTCACAAGCTTCATTCAGAAACTGTCTCAAGTGACAGCTTCTTCAGTCAAGATCTCTTCGTCTATTTACAGGAGCCCCTAGTAGCATGTTTTAACTTTTAAATAAACTTTAAAAATATCAGGAATTGAAGAGAACAGGATCTTGGCAAACTCATAGCAGACATTAAAAGTTCAAAGGAGAAAGTTTAATTTGCCACTTCAAGAGTAAGCCAAAAGAATTTCTCCTATTTTTCATCCTGAATGAAAGTGTTTTTCAGTCTGTCTCTGTAGAAAAATTTTTTGGCTACGAGCTGTGGCAGTCTGGGGACAATCCTGAGTGATTCCTCCAAATTCAGCATATTTCATGACTCATGCTACAGAGATTCTAACACAAAACTCACACTTCTTTCTAGAAACTGGATGCCAGATACATACCCTTACAGCTTCAGCAATCTTTTTCTACCAGATCACATTTTGCTGCCGTTTTGAACTGAAAACAAATACACATATGTATAGTTTTCAGTCTGTACAGGTACATTTTACCTGGATAGCACAAGATTTTAAATTTCTTTTGAGTTTCAGTGATTTAAGAACAGCAGGGGAAAGATTTCCCACCTCTGCCTGTTTAACATATTGCTGTAGCTAGCACATATTTGAAGTCACTGACAGACACTGTTTTGAACACACAGCAAAACATTATGCAAACTCTTTTAGTCTTCCTACGTGGGTGAGAAGAAGCTTCCAAATAAGTTTACAAGAAGTTCAACCTGTAAGTAATTTATATAGCTGCACAGAATCTAACTCATGAGAAGTTCCATCTCGTGCAGTGCACGTGAAGATTCCCATGCCTAAATACAAGATTTCTGTAGATAAGTAACTATGCTACCAAAAACTCTATCATTCTAGATAAGAACCGAGCAATAAAATGCACAGTAACCCAAGTACTTATCCAGTGTGGTGATGTTTTCATTTCAACCCATATTTTCCTCATGTAAATGTGTAAAACACAGATTAGCAAAAGCTATATTCTAGGTTGCAACGAATGCTGAAGAACTTAAAATATAAGGCACTAAAGCATGAAATTAATTGTCATTAAAAAATTAAGATACTGTCTTTCTAGAGTAGCCATAATCTGTGTCAAGAAATGAAATGGACAACTGGTTTCAATAATACAGCTACAGCTAGGGAGAAAAGCATTGACTCAGGGACACTGATGATCTCAAGCACAAGGTCTACTAAAATTGCCAATGAATATTGCTAGTAATTAGAAGAGAACTTTGTAAACATGCACTGGCAATGGTTACAAGAAAAAGTAAAGGAACTGGGGTAGACAATACACAGTTCCAGAACATTTGATACCAACCAATCCATGGGCCCCAATGGGATGCACCCCAGAGTTCTGCGAGAGCTGGCGGATGTCGTAGCCAAGCCACTCTCCATCATCTTTGAAAGATCCTGGAGAACGGGGGAGGTGCCGGAGGACTGGAAGAAGGCCAATGTCACGCCAGTCTTCAAAAAAGACAAGGAGGAGGACCCGGGCAACTACAGGCCGGTCAGCCTCACCTCCGTACCTGGAAAAGTGATGGAACGGCTCATACTGGCCGTTGTCTCCAGGCACGTGGAGGACAAGAAGGTGCTCAAGACTAGTCAGCATGGATTCACGAAAGGGAAATCATGCTTGACTAACCTGATAGCCTTCTATGATGGGATGACCGTCTGGATAGATGAGGGGAGAGCGGTGGATGTCATCTACCTTGACTTCACCAAGGCTTTTGACACCGTCCCTCACAACATCCTCCTGGACAAGCTCCGGAAGTGTGGGCTGGATGAGTGGTCAGTGAGGTGGAGTGGCAACTGGCTAGATGGCAGAACTCAGAGGGTGGTGATCAGCGGTGTAGAGTCTAGTCGGAGGCCTGTGGTGAGTGGTGTCCCCCAGGGGTCAGTCCTCGGTCCAGTCCTGTTCAATTTATTCATCAACAGCCTGGAGGAAGGCACAGAGTGCTCCCTCAGCAGGTCTGCAGATGATACAAAGCTGGGAGGAGTAGCTGACACCCCAGAGGGCTGTGCTGCCATCCAGAGGGACCTGGACAGACTGGACAACTGGGCGGTCAAAAACCTCATGAAATTCAACAAGGCCAAGTGCACGGTCCTGCACCTGGGGAGAAATAACCCCAGACACCAGTACAGGCTGGGGACCGACCTGCTGGAGAGCAGCTCTGCCGAGAAGGACCTGGGCGTCACAGTGGACGACAGGTTGACCATGAGGCAGCAGTGTGCCCTCGTGGCCAAGAAGGCCAATGGGATCCTGGGGTGCATTAAGAGGAGCATCTCCAGCAGGTCGAGGGAGGTGATCCTGCCCCTCTACTCAGCCCTGGTAAGGCCACATCTGGAGCACTGTGTCCAGTTCTGGGCCCCACAGTACAAGAGGGATGTGGAGCTGCTGGAGAGAGTCCAGCGCAGGGCCACGAGGATGATCAGGGGCCTGGAACATCTGCCCTATGAGGAGAGGTTGAGGGAGCTGGGCTTGTTCAGCTTGGAGAAGAGGAGGCTGAGAGGGGACCTCATCAGTGTGTACAAGTACCTCAAGGGAGGCAGTGAGGAGGATGGGGCTGGCCTCTTTTCACTGGTGGTCACTGACAGAACCAGAGGAAATGGCCACAAATTGAAGCATAAAAAGTTCCACGGGAACTTAAGGAAGAACTTCTTGACAGTGAGGGTGACAGAGCACTGGAACAGGCTGCCCAGAGAGGTTGTGGAGTCTCCTTCTCTGGAGATCTTCAAGACCCGCTTGGATGCAGCCCTGTGCCACGTGCTCTAGGTGGCCCTGCGTGTGCAGGGGGTTGGACTAGATGACCTCTAGAGGTCCCTTCCAACCTTAGGCATTCTATGATTCTATGATTTAGTTACTATTTTTTTTTTACTTTTAGTTACTACATTTCTAGTCAAGCTATTCCCATAAATAAAAGATAGAATGAGGCTCTCCTTGAGGAACGTGCTTGTTTTCCTAAGTTTGGACAAATTTCCAAACCCCACTGCTCTAGTACCCTCTTTGTTCAAGACTATAAGAAGTCAGAATTGTATGATTCTGTATATTCATTACAGCCTTATGATAGTTTAATAAAAACAGCTTTCAGTTTTGATGCGCACTTCATAGTAAAAAGCTTGCCAACATTTTGAGAAATTTAAGTTGATTTACTACTATTCTGTAATAACTACTATGTGACAGGCAACTTTGAATCTTACATTTGAGTTGATTTTGACAGGACAGATTAGAATTAATGTTTAATCTTCAATGCAATTTCTTTTTTTTGTAATTTATTTTCTTCAGATATTAAAAAAAATAAGGCATTCATAGTTTTGCTATTAGTTTTCTTTACTCAGAACACATTATGGAGATGCATTTGCAGATATTCCTCTTCTAGGAAGATCTGAACTTTTTTAGCAATTAAATACTGGACATCATGAGTTGCATGTACCGCAGTGCCTCAACAAAAGTATGCGGGAACATTCTGGGCTTTATCCTCCAATCAGGTTATTTTTAAAATGAGTTTTTATACATACTTTCTTCCTGGGCATTGTTTGCAGGCACAGTTTAACAATATCCATGTAACTGCAACACAGCTGATATACTGTTAGGGATTTAGTATACTAATCATTTATAATACTTGATTTTTTTTTCTGCCAAATGTGCTTTTTAAAACAGTTCCAGCCTCGGTTAGTTGTCTGAAACAAGGACTTGACTAAGTGACATACACATCTGAACTACAAGTCTTCAAAAATCCCAAGCCTTTTGTTCATCATCACACCTTCTCATCCCTACATTAAGAAACTGTAGAAATAAAGGATCTGCGTAGCACTACATCCTTTGAAGGAAAGGACCTGCAAACTGTTAAGAAACTACCTTTACTGCACTCCTTAGTTTAGATTAAGATACCTTTCTGCCGTGTGTAGAGTACCTCATGCTAAACAAATTCTTAAATATCACTTCAATCCTATACACTATACAGTATCTAGATAGATGGCTCTCTCTTTTCAAGGACTATCATAAAAAAGCCCTAACCTTCTGCAGGAACCTTCTGAGCTCCCTGCTCAGCCCTGCTATGTTACTAGTAGCAAAAGAACAGCTTACCAACATGAACGGAACACATTTAAATTAAAAACTTTTGAAGCAGGAGTGACTTGATTCTACATTCTAGTGATTAAATTTCAACAGTTGTATAATTAATAGTTAGCAGCTCTCCCACAGGGCTTTACTGCTAGGCTGCAATGAAGTATCTGGAGCTTGCTTAGATTTAATCAGGACATTAGGTCAGATAACTGCACGTGCAGTCCTGAGCAAAAAGGAACCCTCAACACCACCATAACACGTCAAAAAAACTGAACATGCAACACAGCTCCGAGAACCCGAGCTTGTGTGCAAGCACCATCTTGTGCAGCATATCATACGTACCCAGCAAACAGTGACTTGGTTTAGTGAGGCCATCTACTAGCTTTCAGGAACAGCTTTCATAACACTTTACTATGAGGATAGGTTAGTTGCCACGTCAAGACAAAAGCCTCAGTATGAAAGATGGAAAGATCGGATACAAACCTAAAACGCCAATCTCCAGGCCTTCCAATCCGGCTTTGATTCTACTGTAAATATCTTCTCTCTCTCCGAAGTCTGCCACAATAACTCTTGTTTCCACTTTGTACTTCTCCTCTAGGGGGAAAAAGAAAGTTTGAAATAGTTGCATATTCAAATGTTAAAGATACATCTGTTGATAGGGTTTCAAAAAAAGTTACAAGTGGGCAACATTATGCAGTAACATTTTCATTTTTTCAACATTAATCCTTAAATTTTTATATAAAACCACACAGTCTGCAACAATAAGCTACTATGTTGAGCACATTCAAAATTCTCAAATGGTTCAGCCTATTTTGTTCATAAGGGACCGTGAAGACGGCAAGAAAACAAGTTACACATATGTACACAGTGTTCAAGTACAGCTTGACAAGAACTTTTCCAGCTTAAGGAAAACAACAAATGAGTTGCTGCAGACCAAACAAAGCACTTATGTGTATTTTGAATATTTAATATCCTGAGCATAAAGACCAAAGGAAACATATGTGTGGGCAAGAATAGCAGAGCTGCAAGACTAATAGCTCCAAAACCCTTGAAACACACTGTCATTGCCACTCTTAGCAGGCCAGGAAAAACACATATGGACAAATACGTTTTCAAGTGAAGAAGTATTAAGAATACCTCATATGAGAAATAATTCTGCATCCATCAAGCTAGACTCATTGCATTTAATTAAAATATATACAATGTATTCTCAAACTTTGAAAGAACAAGCCAGTCCCTTAGCACTGAGGTATTTGGATATTTTCCCATACCTAACCGCCACCTTGGTGCTATGGAAGCCGTATACATCTCGAGAATCATTTTATAGCATTTTATCCCCACGGCCATTCATAAAAGCAGTGTCAATTTAAAGGAAAAGAATCATTCACAAAAAGATTAGAAGCAGCCAGATTCCCGTGATGCTCTTTTCCATTCAAGGAAAAGTAGCGACTCCCCTGACTCCCTCCTCCATTCATGCAGAATCATGAATCTCCCCAACGCCGGCTCCGCTGACCGCCTTGCCCCCCTCCCCGCCACGTCCCTGATGGCAGGCGAAATGATTTTTCTCCTCCTTCCCCTCTCCCCACCCTCGGCCGCCTCATCTCTCATGAGCAGCTGCATTGTTTAAAAATCCCCTGGGAGATGTTGCTATGTCAAATGACGACGTAAATAGCATTAAGCCCCTACTGCAGCAGCGCTCTTGTGATCACGTCAGAAGAAAATCAAGTCCAACGTGTTTTTTTTTTTTTCTTTTCTTTTTTTTTTTTTCTTCTGGCAGGGGGTGGCAGCAAGGGGAGTAAGAGATTCTATTTTTGAACACAGCTGTTCTAATATTTAACACACACATCTGAATTCTTACAGGAGAGTGAATTTAAGGCAACATTATATCAAATGTGTGCAAGTGAGCCGGGAGGACAAAAAGCACAAAATGGAACGTTTCTGCACACATGCCATTTGCTCTTGTTTTACAGTATCTGCAGCTGCCTCCACTGATATTCAGATGCTTCGTGAAATCCAATTTTTTTAAAAGGATTCCTCCCCGTCTCCAGATTGCTCAGTTTTAACCGACCCCTTTAAACATAATACTCATTAGAATTGATATGAATTTATCTAAGATTTTCTGAATCATTAGAAAGACACAGAAAAAAAATCTGAAAACCTAATTCTACATATATTTTGAAGTCCTCATACCACTTATACCATAAAACCCATCGGAAAGCCAGCTAAGGGCCATTACACTTACACTAGCTACACAAGACACCCATAAAAACATGCAGCATCTCTGCGGCCCAAGCTCAGGTCGTACCATTGCTACAAAATATAAGTAGTAAGAAATTATCTGCTATAGGGCCAGCAGACATAGGCTTTGTGCGACTCGAGGCTCTCTTGTCCAGCACGTATCATGCACTACAGCAACCTCCACATCTCCGGACCATGTTCAGGGATTACCCGGCCCTGAGCAGCCCATGCCCAGCCCCAAGCCTGCAGCACAAGGGAGGGCCACGTCAGCAGGGAAGGACCAGAAGGTACATCTGATAAAATGGCTCGAGTGAAACGAGGAGGCGAGCGAAGCACCAAGCGCCCTCCGCGTGGGTCCCTGCTCACAGTCACCAGGACTCAGGGGGTGCTCTGCCCTGTACGTACAAGGGGAACGGAACTCCCCAGGTCCCAGACAGCCTAGAAAGCCCAAGGGCACGTCCTTGTTTGCTCTGCCTTTCCTCTATGTCACCACATGGAAGCAGGCAGGCCTCTCCCTAAGCCAGGGCATTAGCAGTGACTGCACTCTGCCCTATCCAAGGACAGAAAACCTGAAACTTCTTGGAGAGCTTTCATCTTGAAGACCCTGCGGTACTTCGGTGGGGCCACAGGCACTGAAGGAAGGACAGCAGGCCAACCCTTGCAGTCAAAAACTAGAATATTTGAAACGGTTGATATTCTTATTGCCAGTGTCCAGCATGCTCAATGATATACCCTCGACAAGCAAATCTGATGATCTGCAACTGAAACTCGTATTTCAACTGTACCTGAGTAGGGTGCTGAATATTGCACCACCATGGTACCAATGATTCTGCAGGCATCATCACCTACCTATTGGGTCTCAAACTTGGAAAAAGGTTCAGCAAGTCTCCTTCACATCTGACACACCCTTGCACGGGTTATAATCTGCATGCTCCTTTTCTAAAACTCTCAGGGGAAACCAGTACAGGCCCTACAAGTAGATTTAACCTCAATTTCCACTTGACCAGCTACTTTTACAGGGCTTGTTCTGATCTCAGTCAAGATTCCCAGTAACACGGCAAGAGAACAACCTAGTGCAACAGGAGATTGGTGGTCTAATAAGAGACAACATCGTCTTCTGCAGTTTCCTTCGCAAGTCATGTAAATACTCTTTCATTTGGCAAATAAGCTGTCAAGCACAAAGAAAGCCCCTACAAAACATCTTCGTGGCTAGGAGAAGGCAGGAAAAACTAAATCAGAACAGTGATGGAGCATGGCCTGTGTAGAGATGATACTGAGCAGAGACTCTGTGAGAAGTCACTCAGGATAAGAGATAAAGATCTACCTTATATCGTGATTCTTAGGAATCGTTTCTGTATGCCTTTCATTTACTGCCTGGAAGTAAAACAGAATCCAACCTTCTGTGCTGCTAGGAGCGTGATGGGCTGTTCCAGAACTAGGCAATGCCAACATTTCCTGGGAAGTAGTTATGCCTGCGTTTCAGAGAAGGTACCGAGCAGATGAAGGGCTCTAGCCACAAGATCCCTGCAGTGGTGGCTGCAGCAGACTCATTGCACAGAGTGGGCTAGCAACAAGGAGAGGGTCTGGCTTTCACCACTCACATACTAGACACCAGACCAGGCTTGTGATCCCTTTAGCAGCTTTACACAGTCAGACTGGCACACCAGGCACCTGGACTTCTAACAATACATAACCTTGCTATACAGCACATACCAGAGACTCTGCTGATGCAATCCAAGGGTCCTAAACTAGCAGACAAGGACCAAGGAACCAGCAGAGAAGAACACTAGAGATGACAACACTAAAACAAGCAAGGGTTGAAACAAGCACAGCCCGAGGTTTGAAGGAGGTCTTCAGAAGTCTGAAGTAAAGATGATTCTCTTCTGGATCATTACAAGTTTTTTTCTCCACTTGGTACCAAAGCACAAAACTAATCTACAAGTTTCATCAGCCAGTGATACTCCTAGGTAGGAAATTGGCAGTACAGCATGCTCTAGGCAAAGTCTTACGGAGAGTACTTCTTGGACATGTGCATCTTCCTCAGGCAAAGCAAGCATCTGTTACTTGGATCAGAGGATGATATAGATGTTGTACAAGACAAAAAGCCAAAACAAGCTTCTGTAGAAGGCACTGCGAGATTTTTTTTAAAAGATGCAGATAGCAACCCAAGAACACACTCAGACTACATCACAGGCATCACCCTGGCCAGCATCCAGAGAAAACACAAACAAATAAGGCAGAATACAAGACACATTAGAAGATAAAACTGGAAAAAAATCACTTTTTCCTCAAGAGAAAGGGAACATGCATCCCTACACCATATAGGATGAGAAGTATTAGCAAAAAAATTGTACACCACCAGAAATAAACATTTTTCTGATCGATTATCCATAAAACACTACTTAGGTATCTGCAGAAAGATGATTGGTAGCCGTATCTCTAACATTGTTGAGCTGCTGTTACTCAAAAAGAAGAGACACTTAAACAGTCATTTTATGTCAGTCCAAAAGTCCACCTCAGCAGTCAGTTTCTCGTGGTAGATACTGAGAACAAGAGCAGAAAACAATATGGGACACACATAGCAATATTTCCTTAAATTATCTCAAGATACGACAGTTAGTTATTCTAACTTCTTGAGCTGGAAATGTCTGTCTGATGGCCTTTAAAAGAGCTTTCTCAGTTCTTGTTCAACTTTGAGCACCCATTGCACCCCACAGCAACCAGTTCCACTTTGCGTTTGAACCTGCCACAAGCAGAACTGATCAACTTTCAAAGCAGTGGATCCAGACTCAGACCAGTTACTCCATACAATACAAGTTTTTGATTTGATGTCAGACCTCCTGGAGGCATCTTCTAGATTTTTCAAAAAAGTTGAATCTGCCCTTTTCCGCTTTTAAAAATCTTACCCCAACAAATTTCACAAGTTTAGGGAAGGGCTGTGGGGAAACACCAAGAGTCACATCTCTCTCTCATTCTCCTTCTAGTAGGTCCCCCACTACAATAAGGAATTCAGGTACACTTACTCTTTAAAAAAAAGTAATGATGTGCTATGCTCTCTTGAGATACTAACAGTCTTCCTAAAATCTTGTTTCTTATTTTTATTCCGCCTAAAGTCCATGGAAGTTCTAACAAACAAAAGCACTGCCTGGTATTTTGGAATCAGAAAGTAAGCTGGCAAGCTCAGGATGTTCATTAAAAGGATACTCATGTATTCATGCATGATTTAAGTCATCAATATTTCATGGAAAAATAATATCTACTTACGCAGATGTGACATTACTGTTTACTTGCAAAGGCACTTGGTAACTCCAAGAAATTTACTCTTTAGGAGTAAATTTCTGTCTGAGAGGCCCAGAGGAGAAGCCCAGTTTATCTTGCAGAGGGAAACAGCACATCTAGATTCGGTATGAAGTTAGGCCTTAGGGAGCAAGATTGGGGTAACACATACTGCCATAGTAGCAGGTGAGCACTACCCAAGGAAGAAGGACCAATGGCTGTGGTAGCCACGAGCCCCAGCAGAAACCAAGCTCGCAGGGCTGACAGTGGAAGGTAGAGAAAGGGGAACTCAGTCGTACAGAGACCCCCGGCAGCATCCCGTGCAGCAGGTGGGTAGACAAAATTTTGCCTGATTTCTCATCTATAAAGTACCTAGTTGCAACCCTACCAAGCGGAAGAAAAGCCAGGTCTATGTTTAATTAAATCAAAAGGCTGGACAGAGGTCTGACTTCCATAAGAGCCTACCATATCTCTTGCTATGCAAGAGAAACATTAATCTAAATGATTAAGCAACCTAGGGCAACTTTTGCTACTGAAAAAGGCACAAAAGGGTGGTATTCACCTGGACCCCCAAGAAATATAAAGTTATAATTAAGTTAGAAACTACAGTGAGCTGCCTCCTAAATGAAAGCTACAGGAAATGAGAAAGCAACTAAAAGCTTAGCATTTTCAGATTTTATTTTTATTTACTTTTAGGCATACTTGCAGATAATTCAGAGTATCAACTCCCTGAAAGTAGATCTTGGTCGAGAAGCTAAATCCTAAGGAAATCCAGTTTTCACTCACAAAAGTCTTTACCCCTAAACCCACTCCCCACCTCCAGGGAGTAGTTTGGTACATGTAGATGCAAATGCAAAGAGACTCTTGGCTAGTGGTCAAGGGAAGCATCTGACAGAAACAAGCAACACCCTCAGTTTTAACCTGGAGTTAAACCAAAACCCACCTTCCAGGGAAACAGGGAAACCAGAAGACCACTGCTCCTGACCACATTGCACTAGTACCAGCACTGCCCGTTCCAAAGTAGTCAGATGGACCAGCTTGCATTTTTGCAGATTATGTTCAAATAAATTCAGCAGCTTCACAACAAAGATGCTGGGGAGTGATCATGAGCTCCACCTTGTACATAACCACTGGGGAGGGTTATTTCAAGTTCAGGACAGGTACATTATAAACTGCTAACTAGAACTGAAACAGCTCATCCATTTACACTGAGAGCACGACACGAATACGGCCACCACAGCGATACAGTACACAGCAAGTGCTTGAGTAAACACACAAGAGGCTCCGCTTGGTCTTCGGCTTCAGGATGGCCAGAGATAAAAGCAAAGCAGTAGCTAAAGGAAGAAAAATACCTTTCCACCATTCAGCACACTGGAAGGAAATATTTGGTTAAGAAAAAGTAAGGAGCTAACTACACTCACAAATGAAGACCTGATATTTCCAAGAGCACCGCAGTGCAAAAACTCACTCTAGTCCAGTATCCAGGTTCTAGAAATGGTAATAAAATTTGAAAACTCTCAATAAATTGGAAGAAGCCAAGAGAGGAAAGCAAAACCTGAAAAACTCCTGCTGTTGAGTATGTATTTACACATCTCCAGAGCAGATATGAAGAATTTAAGAATATACAGTGGCTGCAAACATCTCTGCAAACTTTCTTTTTAATAAAAAGTGAGACACATCCATTTTTCCAATATGTCCAATTTGGGGCTTCCAGAGTTTAGAGAAGTAGCACACTGGGTGTCTTTTATGCATGGAATCTGTTTTCCAGAAGTACCAAGTATTTTTAGACTGGTCATAGCAGATTTTTGCTACACCCTGCTGTTTTTCAGCCATTTAGTGGCACCTTAAGGTGGGTATAATCAGTTGGGAATAACAAAAACTAGCTTTTTCTAGCTTAGACTGCAAGAAATTAGTTTTCCTTTATAGCAGAACAGAGACCAGCTGCTAATAAGGATATCAGTTAACTAGAGTCCAAGATACTCAGAAGGACATCGATTCAGAAAGACACTGATTAGAAAGACATGCAAAAGGGGATCCTAAAGTTAACCACAGCCAAATACATAAAGAACTGTAGTGACATCTGCCTGAAATAAGAGCAGAAACCCTAAAGAACTTGACACATTCTTTGGGAATTGCATCAGGATAGAACAAGCAGCACAATAGATGGAGAAATGCTTATCCAGAGCAAAGTCTCTGGAATCTGTTGCATATGTTTCGCTTACATCTCAATTGCCCTGTCCACACAGACAAATGCTGCATGTTTAACAGGGGAGTCTTTGAAAAGTGGGACCTTTTTTAGCTGTTTTAGTCCTTGTCTTGAGCATCTGGATGATACTTTTCATTCCTGTGAAAACAGAAACAAGATCCAAGGGGTCTAGAGAGCAGGAGAGAAGATGAGGGAGAGTCAGTGCTGTGCCCCTAGGGATGCCACACAACAGGGACCCTGCGCAGGAGAACACGAGAGCTCGGAGTGTGCGCACACAGCAGCACAGGGCATTTTGATTAGGACACCAAAGTTGCAGACATTTCCACACAGCTCAGAAGTAGAGTACTGCTAACTTAAGGAATAAACAAAAGCTGAAATAAATTGAAGTAGAGAGTTCACTTTGTGCTCGTTTGCAACAGAAAGATCCATGTAGGAATGTCATATTGCATCACTTTCAGCCTAGCATAATGATTGCATGCCTACATACAATTTAGAAAAATTTCCTATATTAAAATAAATTTTTAAAAGCATGTGAGCATGTATACATTTGGTCAAGCACTACAGAATAGCTCAACTTTTATTTCATGGTATTACACATGCAACATTGCTGGAGAATTCCTTATAGCCTTACACTGGCTACTCATAACTTTATAGGTGCAGTTTACAAAAACAGCCAGTAATTCAAAAATATCTAGTCAGGTAAGACTATACTAAAGGAAAAGAATACCAGAGTTTATTTAAAGTGTTAGTATTCTGTTAAAGAGCTTTCTGTTAAAGAACTTTCAGAATACAAATGGGCATATATATGTATGTGTGTGTGTGTGCACGCGCGTGAGCATCTCAATCAGGAAGATCAATTAATAAGCCCATTCACCCAAATATTATGCTCGCTATTGTAAGCTTTCCTAGATGAAGTTTGCTCTAATTACAAAGCCAACTAAAAATGTTAAATCAAGTAGCCTATAAAAACAGCTGCACACACAAACAGCCTGCAGGGGTGTTGCAGGGAGTGCGAACAGCCAAATCATCACACTATTCTCGAGCATCAACATGATTTCAGTTGATCAACTCAAGCCTTAGCCACACACAAGGCCTACCCCTCCTTCACGTGCAGGCAAGCTGTGAGGGACATTTCAAGGGCCCCATAGGGTGAGCGTGGCGGGGCCAGCGCCACCTCTCCCGACAGCAGTGGCCTTCCAGGACGGGCAGCGTCCGGACACAACCACAAGCTGATTTAAAGAAAATGCAATACAAGGCACAGGGCTAGTACATTAAGTAATAGACAATACCACAAGTTATTTTCCTCCCCATTTTCCTTGCCTTCATTTTCAGCTGCCCCTTCTTTCTTTTTTTCTCTTTTTTTTTTTTTCCCCCAGATCTTCATTGCTGTTACCCGATACTATGTTGCATGAAGATAGATATTTTTAGTCAATTAAGTCATTTTAGGAAAGACTTATGGATTAGAAATTACAATTTTCCCATACTTCTGATGACCTTTTATTTCCCTTAACATCATTATTTGGACAACATGACAAGTAAACAAATTTAAGCCAGAGTTTTTAATTTTTTTTTTTTTTTTTTTTTTTTACAAGCAAAAGACTATTTCCCTGCATTGTTACAAGTAACGGTAAAACTGTTACTATTCTCCAACATTCTTAGAAGTAATAATAACAAAAATTCTTTTTTTCTTCAGTTTATTCAGAGTAAATTCCAGAATCCCATGGAGAATTACTTAAGAATGAGATACTTAAAAATATCATGTTAATGATTAATAAAATGACTCAAGTCAGCCACTCTACCTCAGGTAAAACAAAACAAACAAAAAAGAAAGGAGTTGCTTTGCTATTTAGCTTTATTTCTTAGGTCCCCAGGAGTTTCATCTGCACTTGGCATCCCCAGAAATCAGTTGTCTGCTGTAGTTAGAGGACTGATATTTAAGCCCTCAAGTTTCAGCGTTTTCCAAGTTTAACTTGCAGGGACAAGATGCAGTTAATAAGTTAAATGATTGCATAAAACACACATCGTATAGCACCCAAATCAACACTAGAAGTTGTGATCTGAACTTCAGAGTTAGGTAGCAAACACAGTTATGCTAGTTCTACTGTTTTTTAAATTTAGTATTTTTTGTATTCACGTGTTTAAAAAAAGAAAAAGAATATCCATAGTGATAACTGGACCAATAGAGTTTGGCATTTTTTTTTTTTTTTTTTTTGATCTGATTTTCATATGAAGATCTGCTAACCAGCATTAACAACTCTCCTCAACACAACATACTCCTGAAAACACAGAAGTGATGACCAGCATTTCTTTAACAGTCTATTGTGGATTTTTAAGCTTTCTGCCAGCAAAAAGTAGTTGGTGTAATGAAACTTAGCTCGCTAAAAGATGACAAGACATTAACATACACATATGTAAAGTGAAATATGGAATCACAGAAGTCTTAAAAGGAACGCAGCGCTATTTAGATCATTCAGCCCTTTCCCTGGGCTAAGACACCGCTCCCTGCAGAGCCTCTTGAAGGGCCTAATTTTAAGTCTATTAAATAGTTTCCACCAATTGCCTTAAATAAGATTTGCAAAACAGACTTTCACTTGGTGAAAGCAGTCCAGTATTCACTCCTCGTGTAATACTTAGTTTGCTTGATGCGGAAAGTGATAAGCAATATGTTGCAGCTTCACATTAATACGCGGTGGTCTCATCACCTAGAGATGAGTGCAGGAGCCCTCACTTTTAGCATTCAGAAGTGTATGATGTAAACAAGGTTTTAGCAGAATGGACTAATTTCTAGTTCCTCACTCCAGGTTTCACACACCAAACAAGTCACCCATCCCACCGATCCCATTACCTAGTGGGGCAAACATGAAGACTCAGATACCTGTTGCATGCCTACAGATACAGCATGGAAGATGCTACTTCTGAAAGAATTTGCATTCAGAATAGAAACCCACAGCATCAAATTTATCTGATCTTTACATACTTTTTTTCTGGAATTCAAGGGCTTGCAAGCTATCAACGAAACACGGTAATTTCTTCACAGTCTTGGGCAGGCAGTGTGTGTGCGAGACCCACAGGAGAACATTTCCAACTCTTCTTTCTTGAAGAGGCCAACTCAGTCTCGTTTGGTGTGAAGAATCATTGTCTATCAAAGTTGGCAGATTAATGTCTCATAACTGCTCCACTACATGGCCAACACCATCCAAGAGAAATCTATAGGAAACTCCCTTTACCTCATCCAAGGGAAAATTTAAGGCATGAAGACAAGGAGCTAATTTTGAATCAAAGATCCTGAGGCTACAATTTTATGTGAAGACTGACTTTAGTGCATCAAAACAAATCCAAAATATTTGAAATATTTTGTCAAGTTTAAGAAATACAAGGGAATTTAAAGTATGTCAAGTTCTACCTGGCTCAGATGATGGAAGGCTGCAAACACATTAATTTACCTTGAAATAGATCACAAAAGGTCAAAATAGCTGCCAGACATAGCTAGCTTTCAAGTCAAGCTCAGAAAAGTGAACCTTGTCGTTTCTGTGAAAGAAAAGTAAGATGATGATACCCCCTTCCTCACTGGGCTTGCCTGTATTACAACATCTTTCTTCTATTAAGTTCATATAGTTCTTCCTGGTAGCTCCGGGATGCCAGGAGGATTTACATCATCTCCCTTGGAGGGGTGGGGGGAGCGAATGTGACTGGCAGGACAGGAATCAAGGGGGAAAGTACTTCACTGCAGATGCAGCTGAGCTGCAGCCTGGAAAAACACTTATGCAGAGGACAGATTTGCCACGAGGGGACATTGGCCATTTGTATCATTAGAAAACAATAAGAGTACAGGCAAGCACAGTTACCAGCATCAAGTCTGCTTCAAAACACTAACAGGAATTCTGTCACCAAGAAAGAAAAAGGCATAGGAGCCACCCGCCCAGCAAGCAGAGAAGGAGGGCTTCTGCTGTGGGCACCACGCTCCATTGCTTACTAGTTTATGAGCCATCTCGTCAAACAACAGCGAGAACATGACAGATAAGATCGACGTATGACAACTATCACTTTATGATGAGGAGGCTGAAAAGCCTTAAGAATCCAGACTAGTTCAAAAAGAAGCTACTCACAAAATAACTTTCAGAGTACTGCAAACTAAACCCAGGTCACCTATTAGAAGCAGGTAGTCAACTAGCAATTTTAAATTTTAAGAAAAAAAGTAGTTTTTACAGAGATGTATCAGAATTCAAATAAGCTGGTTCTTATTTGCAAGAAATTAGAAAGTTGAGGTACAAACCCAAAGTTTTGGGCATTAGTTCTTAAGAAGTAGAGACATAAGATGTCCCAGTCCAAAAATAATTTGGAACTAATACTAGCACTTAGGTCTTTGTAATTCTAACACCCACCCATCCCAAAGAACCAAAGAGAGATTAAAGTATTGAATTACATGGCAACTGACAAATAGGAATTTCTGTGCTGCATTTGCTGCAGGACACTACTAGCCTGCAAGTGACTATCTTCTCTGGTCTCCTTAATTCATGCACAACTACCACATACCCAGCAAGGCCACCAACTTGGAACATTTACAGATACAAAACTCTTCTTTTGACAGTTTCCCTACAGGCAAACTCTAAAGCATTTTCCCTGCTTGACTGTTTTTAACCACAGTCTTTATATTTCAACTCCTAGATGAGTTTTCATGAGGTCAGTTCTTCCCAAGCCTATTCACAACATGCCTATCAGCACCAGCACAATAACTGAAACTTTCTGGCTTGCAAACCCATGACCCTTAAACCTTCCTATGCCATCAAGCATTGCAGGTGTTTGCAGCTTATTAATTATGAAACATAGCAGATCAGGGAATCTGTAATTTAGGAAGTTCTAGATGCACATTACAGTGTTCAAAGGACTGTCTCCCTTCACAGAAGGTAAGCTGATCATCTGAGTCTTCACAAGTCTGTGAGTGACCAAGCAAGTAGCTTGTAGCAAACTACAAGCAAGCAGACATTTTTAAAAGGTGCTGGGACACTGATCTCTTGTTAATTAAAGTGGACCAAATGGGACAAATATACAATGAACCGAGTATGTCAAGATTAGCATAGAAAATCTTGATTAAAAGATCAAACTTGTTTTCATAGAAAACTATCTTGCTCCATGCAAAAATGGACTATGTTGACTGAAGACGAAAGTCAAAATTTGTCCTCAACATTCAGAGAGAGTCACTCTATCAGTGCTTCCCCTGTGACGGCAGTTACATCACTTGCATTTTGTATAGTTATCACTCCTAACACACATTCCAGGAACACAGGACAGGGTTCTTCTGCACAGAGTGAATGCACTTGGTTACCAGGAACCCTCTCAGAGAGCAGGCATAGATGCCAGAGAGCATCTACACCTTCACCAATACAGGCAGCACTGTCACCAGTGAAAATGAGCATGGAACACAAAACCTAAGCAGTTCACACAGCTCAAAGCGCTAGAACTTCTTCCATAAAGCAATTAACAATCATTGCTTGAGATGAGCAAGCACAGGTCTATTTTAAGGACAATCGTGGGACCACCATAAGAAAGAGCTTAAAGCTCCCTTAGGAGCCTCCAAGGGAAATAGTAAGCTGCTACAACTTTTGCACCCAACAATCACCCACCTTATGTGCGGTAACATTGGGACTAACTGCAGAGATCACATGAACCTGAATACAAGAAGCAATTCTGTCCACCGAAAACCTAGCAAGAGCTGAAAGCAAAATTCAAGAGTTGCTCAATTATGCAGACTATCCTAATCCTTCAGCATGTGCCACAATGAACAGAGTATACATTTCAGTATTCACCATTGTCAAAAGAATGCACTGAAAACCCAGTATGAGTCATCTCATTTTATTCAGTAGAAAGAATGATTTAGGAAAGAAAGTAGAAATGTCTGGACAGAGTGGTTGAGAGGGTTATGACCACTTTCAGGAAGGTTGTCATTTCAGGCCATAAGAAAGTATTTGATTCTAGAACAAGTTATCCGTAAATACTTCCACCAGTTACAATTTTACTTAAGACATTTCTGTCCTGTTGAAAGCAATGGGACTGAATATGCCCACGGATGCAGTAAACTATCATGCCGCTACTGCGATTCACCAAAAAGATCATATTGCCGCAAACACACAATGAAGTAGGGAGAAGCTTCAGTGTTTACTGAGGTTACTAGTGCAGTGATACCTCTACTGCTGCGTTTTCACTACTGTGACTGTACTGACTAAAGCACCACAGACACGGCCACACATTGCAATGGTACCTCCAATTCTGTCAGCATGTTAACAAGCAAGGCAAAATTACTTCAAAATTAGCTCAAGGTATAAAGGCTTAATGAATGCCATCTCTGCTTAAAAAGGACACCCTCTACCACGTAAGTATATTTGTGGAAAGGAAAAGACTTTTCTATCTGGGCAAGTTTTGCACGTCATCAGAACCTATAACTGGACTACACTGCACTGCTTTTCTTTCTCAAAACACTAAAAGCCAATCAGGAAACAGAAACATATGACCTCTTTGAGTAAAAGAGTTAAGCGAGTTGAATGCCCTGAGCCTGCATTTTAATCATCACTATATTAGCTAAAAAGCCCACTGCAACTTAGCACAGGACAACATGTTGAGGTTTTGACTTACAGATCATACTTCAAAGTAGTGGCACTAAAATTTGTTTAAAGATGTTGCAAAGCCAAACCAAAATAACACAGTCACCTGCTTCCTGAGGAGAGCAGCTCATAAAATTATCTGTATTAGGTACACAAATCACTTTAGTTAAGTCCAAGCAAGACAAGGAAGGGTAATAGAAAAGTATAATCTTGAAGGTTCCTTTACCCAACATCATTATGCAGAGAAACCTGCTTTGCAATACATGGCTCCCACTTCTGCTTATCACAAACCCTACACACAAGACTACATGTCTCACTTTATCTTGACACACTCTGCATAAACTAATAACCTCACATTAAATCTTCTTAAATAAAAGCGATAGGAATTCTTGTGTGTTATGGTTGCAGACTACTCTGGTTGGGCTATCATCTGTCAGCATGAGACACGAGAAGTCTTTTTTCTCGACCTAACCCTGTACAAATATCCATTCTACTTTTGTGCTTAGAATACTTAAGTTATTCCCTTTTTTTATTATTATTTTTATTTTAACCGTTTACTACATGCTTACTGAAAAGCAATCCCAAATATAGGTTCTTAAACACATTAATACATTCCCTATATTCCTACAATTATCTACATTGGCAGCTCAAGAAAATGTATAATTCATCTTCAAATAGTTTATCCACACAAAACAAAAAAAAAATGGAGTGGGGAGAGGAGAGGACTGACTCACAATAAATTTATAGACTTGGTGATACAATGAGTAACAAAGAACATGCTTCAAATAACTATGAATTCCAAGGAAACACTCATCTGGTTCAAGACCAAGAATGAAACTTGCTGGAAGCTGGGAGAGTATTGAAGGTAAGTACTACACACTTCACTCTACTACATCTTCTAGACATCTGCTATGAGATAGCTGTTATTTTGGTCTGATATGGTGGGTTGTTCTTATTTAAGAGTGCGCCACTTTTGTAATTTCCTATTTCAGAATTAAATGCTGTTCTCAGAAATTAGATAAGGACATCCACAAAATGCAACGCCTTTTACCTATATGTCTGTTACATTTGCACTGTGCACAAAAATAAATTTTTGATATTCAAGCATCATATATTAGCACATATGAATTTCATATGCAGTTACATTCTTTTGTATATGAGCATATGTATGAAAATCAGTGAACAAGTTTTCAACTCACTTATTTCACCAGCAACCTGGTCTAGTTTTTCTTTCGACCGGCTGATTAGAGCCACCTTCATTCCACGTCTTGCTAACTGAAACAGAACAAAACACGAGACATAAGGACAGTCATAAATAAGGCTTGCAAGTTAGTATTAAGGCACTCATAATTTGTCAAACCTAAGCTATTGACCAACAGGCTTGAAAAAATACATTTTGAGAGAGAGATATGAAGGGGAAAACTAAGAAAGCACTTACATATTCCTTCTAACTTAATTCCCTTTAAACCATACAGGCCATCTTAGCCACACTTTAAAAAACAAACAAATAAGAACAGTGTCTTTAACAAAGCTTTCAAACCACAATGCTGCAAGTCAGGGCAAAGTTATTACCTATACTTAAGTTAAAAACGTCCAGTTGAGATATCTATTGTCACTCAAGCAGCTGTGTTGCACAGCCACTCTAGCACTCAAGACTTGCTTCCTTTAGCAGTTTATTCAGGAATGATTCAGGCTCCACCTTTACTTTGTACTAATCATGGGTAAAAAGGTTAATTTACTCATGCAGTTCTTTTCGGGAAGTTATCCATATAACTTAAGCTGTCATCACAGTAATCCTGGTCCTCAAAACCAGTCCTCAAAACCACTGCAGATTTGTAACATGATCTAACAATCCAATTCAGCAGCGTCTGCAGAAAGAAAGCTAGATATCTGACTCAGCAATGAAAACAAACAATCTTTGTGACTATTTTAAGTGCCTTTTCTAGTGACAAGTAAAAAGGATACATCCACTTGACATCCACAGTGCCTACTGACACTGCCCTTCAGACACTTAATACCTACACACAACACTCAGGTAAGTTAACTCACTCTCCCAACATAATTCATTCACAGCCTGAGAAAGTAAATGGGATCGCATCTTGAACGGCATTAAAAAAAAAAAAAAAAAAAACAAACACAGTATGGAACTATCTGAAAGTGCCTGAACCTGATCTACCTTTCCAGCACAAGCCAAACAACAGAGTGAGTTTCTTTCACAGATCAGCATGATGAATTTCATTCACTAGAGTTCATAGGCAATATGTCCTATAAGGGTCACATCATAAGATTTGCATTCCACTAGCATAGCTGTGCAGAAACATCATCATACTAGATTTCTCATGAGCTTAAAATGATAACGAAGACGCTTGCAACAGAAGCTACTAACTGCTACCAAGTTCAAGCTCATTCGTAACTTAAACATTCAGTTCAAAATATTATCTAGTATTATGAGGATGATGGCCTAAAGGGATGAATACACCCACTTTTAGATAAGCACCTACCTCCCTTCAACAGCTAATGTCTTCCCTTACTGAAATAAATCCTTTTCTTCTTAGGTCGACAGCTATCTAACATCTCAGATGGCTAACTTATTTCAGCCAAGAGAAGACAATCAAAGTCACGGGTAAATTTCAATACACTTGGCACAGCTGAAGGCTTGGTCTTTGGAAGGGAAAGAAAAGGAGTTAACACTAACCTTCTCCCATTTCAAGGGATCAAAGCAGCTAAAGTAGAAAGTTTACCTGAAAGTATCTTTATTTGTAACATCAAGGACAACCTAATAATAACCTCCTCATAAACCTGAAATAGCTAAGATGATCCCATCTCAGACTCTACCAAGAAAATGACCTTATACGAAAGTCTCAGCAACAGGCTGCTTGCTGTTGCACCAACATGACTAAAGGGACCAGTGGACCAGTCTTCACCAAATATGACCAACTGGCATAGGAGGCCTCACAGAGCAGAAAAATCCTGAGGATGCTCCTCAGGGGTAGAGGCTATAAACTGTTGACATGCAGTTTGCTTTCCTTCAGCAGTCAGAATCTTGGGGTTCTGATTAAGTAAATGCTCTGCCTCTAAAGAAAAAGCATCCAGCTATACAGTGTCTGAAATATAAAGGAAGGAAAGCCATGTCAGTGCATGCTGTTACTGGACCCTCATCCATATTTAGGGGGCCTTCACCAAAGGAAGGACCAGGTAAGAAACTGATGCTTCATTCACACCAAAAGGATGCACTGTGGGAAGTGCATCTCGAGTCTGAAAAGAGAGCAAAACTTGCAAGAGGAATTTTCTACATGCATGCAGAAACATCAAAAAGGAAGGCAACCCAACAGAGTGTTACTAGCGAATACATGAACAAATCATATTCTTTAATCTCTTATCAATGACCATGTCAAACTTCTGAAAAGGAGAGTGCATTTCTCACTTAAACTCTTCCAGGGAAGAGGAAATCTGCATGATTATAATTACAGCCACGGGTGCCCAAGCAGCTGTATGTCAGTGACATTTATATTGCACTGAAGGGAATCCCGGGTAGAAAGTTAAGACTCTGCTGGCAGTCTTATGAGCACATCCCTAGAGATAACTGAAAGTTTTTTAGAAGTCGTTTCAGTTATTTCATGACCCTGTATTCACTCTTGACTTCAAGTTCTTCATCCAACTAAACTGTCAAGGGATAAAATGTGTTTTATTCTATAGCCTGAGAATGAGTATTTGTACCCTTTGGGGTACTTATTTCTTGGTGCCTACAGCAACTGCTTGCATGGAAGCTGAATGAGTCAGTGTTTCCCAGAGAGACCTCACAGTTATGCTCAGCTTTTTTTAACTATGGTATAAGGGGTCTGCCAGCAGCACAAAGTCATCTTCTAAGGCAGCCTCTGTCTCGAAGGCACCAGCAGAACAAGACAAGCTGCAGTTTGGCTTACACCATCTAACACAGAAAGTATAGACCACATTATGTAGTACGTTCAGGCAATGAGAAGGAAAAACATAATAATAATAATAATAATAAACCCACATCCTGGAATACCCACACATCCTCACACAGCAGAAGTCATCTTGATGTGCAGAGAAACTAATCTCCCATGCTCTTGAGAGGGTGTCTTCCACATAAGAGGACTTCCTCCCAGTAGCACTATGCCCCGGGCACAGTGACCTCATTCTGCTTGGTGTAGGCAGATATTTAAAAGTGTTGCGTAATTTGCTTCGGTGCCATGTAACTGGGACATTTGGCATGTAAAAGCTGTCAGCTTCACACAAGAACCAGGTGCTCTGGACATCAGGCTTATTTACCACCTCTGCCACCCACTTTATGCTGATCCAGTGCTACAAGGTGCTATTTTCTACATAACACAAGGGGAGGTCCCTGCAGGGATACCAGAGAAAACCAAAGGGTAAAGTCAACCCTTGAAAGAGGCTAGTCTCCTTGAGGTCTCTATGGAATCAAACATTCCAGGAGAGAAAAGAAGAAGAAAAAACAAAAAAAGAAATCTGACAGCTCATCTCTTCAAGCAGTGATCCTGGTGTTTCAGAGACCTCTCATAAAGATGATTTCTTCAATACTAATGCTGGAATTGGAATTGCTGGAATTTTTGCTGTAAACAGTTGTAGTCAGCACTATCTGCCATTATGTTCTTATATGTAGGCTAAAGCATCCCGTACTAACAGGCATCTTCCATCTTAAGCGGTGAATCCAAACTAGCATTTGGAGTCCATATATCCATCAAGAGCCAAAATATAGCAAAAGGGTCAAAATCTAGACTTCAGAAATTTCCTAGACTGTAGAGTATTACAGGGTATATAATTGCAAAAGGAAACTCCAAGGGTTGAGAAAGGGAAATTCTTTAATAAAGGTAAAAGGACTAGGCAAAGGCTGAAGACAGAAGTCAAATGAAGGGAACAAAAGAAGGATATACTCTTGGCAGGTCACCTGCAGAAAGACAACGCAAGAGACCTCATCCTTCACATGTATCTATGTTAAGTTGAGAGGATATAACCCAGCACTTTAGACTGCTAGAACTGCATGCCATTTTGCCAAGAAGGCAGGAATAGTCCCAAGAAATAAGAACTCTTACCTCTTCTGCATAGGCTTTTCCAATCCCATCAGTAGCTCCTGTGACCACTAAAAAAGAAAGACAAATCCATTAGTTGCTTCATCAAAATACCTGTAATGGATGCTCACTAATAGGCTATTAAAGCACCCAGGACAGACAAAGAGACACTCTGGAATGGGTGGGTAACTTCCAATTTCACTAAAGCTCTTAAAGAGCTCTCTAAAACCTTTCCATATCTAAGAAAGGAGAGGAAGAAGAAAAGACTCAGGAGCCTATTTAACTGTTATTTCAAAAGATAGGTTTAGATGCTTTTAAATACCAGTTTTCTAACCCACTATGCTTCTTAAAAAGCTCTGCAGGATAAGACAGACTATAAAACTATTTTTATGAAAATGTTTCTTTCTAACTATTAAAACAGCTCTAAACTTAGTTTTGAGTACATAGCAGCCAATAAAACAAGTGTTTTCAGAATGGGGCTACGGGTCTCAAATCAGAAAGCTGTTTAGCTAATTGCAAGTAGTTTCCAGATCCCTCTGTAACCACCATACCTGCCAGCAGCACCTATAACTTGCTTTCAGGCATCAGCAGGAAACTTTCTCATCTGTGGACCTGTGTGAAGGCTTAAGTCCTTCTAGGATTCTTCTTCACATGCTGAGGAACCCAAGTGACTCAACATGTTGTTAATTTGACAGATTATTGCAAGGCTGTCACCACACCAGTAACTGACCATCTCAGTTTGCTCACTGAAGATCAATCCTTTCATCCAGAATCTGCTTTTCCAACTACTTTCCAAGCAAGCTCATTGAGCAGCACTTCCTTTTCCTTTCACCTTCCCCCCTCACCATTAAATCCTATTTCTACACTCCAACATTCCTGCTCTTTCAGCTTTCCACTCATTCGCCTGGCTCTGCAAGTAGCTCCAAAACATAGTGGATTTTTCTGCTGCTTGCCCTCACACTCAGGTTAGAAAGGCTTTTTTTGTGCCTCCACTGCTTACCTCTGAACTTAAGGCATGCTTTAAGTAATTGGACTTGTTCAATGTTTTGGAAAACAGAGTCAGAAGGAGCACCGCTCCAATGCCAAGGTCAAACTGCACCTCAGTAACGCTGTCCAGCACAGGGGCCCAGCAAGAACCTCCCTTCGGGCGCCAGAAGGAGACATGTTTGCAGATTATTTGATTAGTCATCGCTTGCAGATCACCCATGGCAGTTGGCAAGCAAGCAGCAGCCGGAATACTTTTGTTTGAGTAATAACAGCTAGAAAATGTTTTGAGGCAACCATTTCTGTGTCTACACCTGCTAGCTATAAATAAATGTGTATCACAGCAAGTGGAGAGGCTGCCAGGGATGGTCCTATTCAGGGTTGAATACTGGCCAGACCACTGTGCAGTAACAGGCTAAGGATGAGATATTTGTGCACTGCACCTGACTGAAGCCAGATTTACAGCTGGCCATATATGCAGAGGTACATACACACATACACACACATTTACCCATTCCTGGTTTTCAAAGCTTACCAAGCTTTGAAAGATGTCACAGTCCCAACATGGCCAAGGCTGACATCTGTCATAAAAAAAAAGCTGGTATCTTCACTGCGGGTATGTCTGTCAGGCATATAAAATAAGTTCTATAAGAAATTACTAACTGCACTGTAGCATACTAGCACTTACTGCATACATGGGATGCTACAGCAAGTAAACTCAGTTTGAGTTGTGACTCTGTTAATCCTAGTGATTTAGGAAACCGTGTGCCTGTGCTACAAGGTGTTTTTGCCAACCAACAACAATTAGGGAAGCATGAGCAATACTTTGCTTTAGAATCAAGCCTATAGTTAGAAAGATCATGGCCCAAGTGATGGAAAGGGGTAGACCTCGGGGAAGAAATCGAGAACACGTTCACAGGTGCCCACTTGCCTGCAACCAGACGTGCATCAATCCACTGTTATCCATCTAGCCAGAGGGCATCACAGTCCTACAAGATATTGCCATCCCTTTAGCTCAAGGACTAACACGCTTCAACAAAATAATAAACAAAAGAAAAGAGAAAACATGCACCATTGCCATTCCCAGTTATGCTGACAACATTTGGCCATATTCCAATCTGGGAACCACTCAGCTTCAGTGACTCTTAGACTTGGGTTATTTCCCTCACCCCAGTTCGGGAGGTATCCAAAGGACATTCACTCCATTTAAAGCCTAGAAATTGTTTACCTCCTTTCAACCCTAAATTCACAGACTTTCCATCAACAGCTTTCTCCTCAGATAACCAGCCCCGAACTTCACCAGACTTGCTCACAAGTTATTGTTTTATCTCCTTGTGCTGCTGGTTGTTTGGCTTCTAGTAAGTGCATCCTGGAGAGGATGCTCCTTAAGGCAGAGACTTGGAAAGCATCTGGAGTACTTCATAAAGGCTCAGCTAAGAGCAAGTCCAGTTTCCATCAAGGGTATTTACCTGATTTATTGAAGCCATTGCTTAGTTAAACTGTAATAGAACTGGTTGAAGCAAGAGACTTAAGTAGCTGAAGATTAGCGATTTCAAACTAAAGTATGAGTAACAGGACATTTCCTCCCTTTTGGGGCTCTACTTCAAAGTAAGAGCCTGCCATCTACAGACTAAAGTACCCTTCAGAGCAGAACTTCAGAAATTTAAACTAGTCTGGAACAGAGATACAGATGAGATAAAAAGCATTATAAAAATCTCATCAGCAAAAAAAGTGCTCGAGTCTCCCCTCCATAAAGGCACACCTAGCTGGTATATGTTGCTTTGTTTCTGCTGCAGGTACAGATGTACACATTATATGCATACACTTTTTTTTCCTCTATCAGTAGGAAAGTGACTACAGATTTAATGCCAGTTTTTCACCTCCTCTTCTCCAAAGGCTGCAATCCCACTATTTTACTGGTATCTCTACTCAGAGCAGGGTAGCATTGGCTCCTGCTCCATGCTTCCGCGCCACCTTAAAGAACACACACGGAACAAGGACTGCTTTGCAATGTACTGTAGCCAAGAATACAGGATTGAGGGCCACACATCTCTCTAAGACCCTTCAAGAGAAGGAGTCTAGCTCAGCTCTCACTCATGTGAGGATGGAATTGCCCCTTTCAAACCCTGACATAAAGTCCATGGATGGTTACAGTGGAGTATGCATAATCAAGGTCAACACCAAAGGGCTGTGATGGGA
The DNA here is from genome assembly GCA_013389825.1 of Crypturellus undulatus. Taxonomy (NCBI): domain Eukaryota; kingdom Metazoa; phylum Chordata; class Aves; order Tinamiformes; family Tinamidae; genus Crypturellus; species Crypturellus undulatus. The sequence goes on from VWPW01030981.1 coordinate 226,409, forward strand.
ACATGCCCAAACAGCAACCCTGCCTCTGACCAACATGACTCAGGTCGGCCAGGAAGCTGCAGTAGCGCCCCTGGTCCGGGACCCTAATGTGTAGCTTGGGGCAGGACAGTTGTCCAGACCCTTTCCAGAGCCCACAGGCAGCTCGATCAACTGGTCACTCATTTAAAGGCAAGAGAGAAACAGCAGAAGCTACTTCCAGACTTGTTCTTCCTCTCCAAAAATCACCTTTGCTCAAATAAAGGAAGTGTTGAAACAGCTAATCTGGTAGGGGAACCATCACAAGATTCTTCTGTCGACATGAATTTCAATAATTTATCTAGCTGGAGCAGCTTGCAAATGGACACAGTTTTGCAGTAACTGTTATAATTAGCACAACTATTTGCAGTATGATTTTTCCAGTTTAAATAAAAGAAAGATCTCTGGAAGGTTTAACTAGTTGAATTGAAAAACTGACTGTTTCTAACACCTTCATCGTTTGTATCTTAGGTAGTTATTTTTAGCGTATCTGCAATTATTTACAGAGCATCTGCAAACCATTTCTGCTTTAACATTTATATCCACCATTAATACCAATGTCATATTCTATGTTCTCAAAGTAAGGAAAACGAGCTGGTATAAAGGTGCTAGCTGATCTGAACAATTCCACAAAGTCAAGGCAGAACCACCTTATCTCCCTCCATAGCTTTAAGTGGATTATTTGAAAAACACAAGCCACAGGCAAAGGATAGGGAAAAAAAAACAGTTTGGGTAAAATTTGTACATTAGAAGGGCAATTGTACTTTTCATATTGATTACAGTAATTTCAAGTTTCCATTCTTGGAGATATGTCACAATTTCCCCTAGCTAAACAGGCTTCTCTATCACACTGATGTGCTGGAGTTGGCTTTGAGGACAGATCAGGTTTTTGAGTTCAGTTTCTTCCACAGGTGACCTTCCAGCAAAGCAGCTGCAAGCAGACTGGCAGGCTGGTTTTGGCAGCACACAGAGAAGTCCAAGCAAGCAGAGCAAGAATAAGCTATGCCTGTACAAGAAAGCCACACCACTTCCCAAGTATAATGATGCACATTTACTCAGTAGTCAAACTCACTGTAGTAGCTTCCTATTTCAGCCATCTGTTGTCTCCTGAAGGGAGGCAAGAGCGCTCGGGAAGTCTGTTTATGAGCCCACTGAATTAGAGTTGTCTGAAGGGGAGCTTGTATGAAAGTATTGGCTGATTTTTTTTAGGCAACAAGACAGACAAATAAGGAAACTAGCATATGTGTAAGTGTGGAGAGAGATTTGCACAGATACATCGCTTCAGAGACAGGGAATCTGCATGAATCGGCCCCTGCAAACACTGCACTGAAGAGGCAGCTCTTTCTCGACTATACATTGATGCTTTCTCCACCGGGAAGACTGGAACAGTCACTCGTACAACGGGTTACAGACAGTGCATGGCTTTAGCCTCTTAACCTTCATTTCAGTAGTATATGAACAGTTATTTTGCATATTCCTTCCAATCTACTCCATACAAACCAAAACACAGGCCAAGCAGTGGGGGAAAAAGAGATGACAAACTCCCTAATCACTGCTCAGGTTATCCATTGATGTACACCACCTAAATGTGACTTGGAACCTGCCAAAGCTTCA
>VWPW01030981.1:261143-307807 GCA_013389825.1 Crypturellus undulatus
CCGGCCCGGCCCGCCGGCGGCGAGCGGGCACGGCCGCCCCGGCCGCCCTTTCCTCGCAGGAAAACAAGAGTAGTAGATTAAGTGAAATAACGCAAATGAAAGAGGCAGGCTCCGGCAAGTAAACAAACGCCAGAACAGCCTCGCGACGCCTGAGCACTCGAGGCAAAGTTGCACGGAAACACAGGGCTCTCCTGCAGCAAAAGTAGCGAGAAAACTCGCTCACTGCCACCGTGGGGCTTTCCTCACCCCCCACCGCGGCTTTCTTCTCTATATGCGCCTCACATAGGTGCTCAGTGTAGGTATAACTAAAACATGCAGCATTTTGGTTTTTGTCTCCCAGTGTCTGCCCTGAGATAAGTGCAACTGCTGTGCAGGCAAATAATCAGCTTCCCACCAAAAGAAGAGGGGGAAAATAGCAAAAACAAAACCAATAAGTTAGTTTAACCCCCCCATCCTCACCCTATCACTAATTGGAGAGGGAAGCTGGTACAAGCGTGCTCGGGAGAGCAGCCTCTGGGTGAAATCCCGGGATTGTGTCCGAGCTCCCTCGGTCGCTGCGTCTCTGCTCGGCACCTCCACGCACACACACACACAACGCTCACAAAGTTCCCATCCCGGGCGATTATTTTATTGGCAGCATTTTTCCCCCCTCTTTTCTTTTCAGTAAGCACCATACAGCAAACCCAAGCCGAACGGTGCTAATTTGCAGTGCTACCAGCTGCAACATGCTCAGACGCACGACTGCCTGACAGACTACACAGAAATCTGGTTCACGCTGCAGCCCCTGAAACAAGTGCAAATGCCCAGAAACATTCTGCTATTTCCTCAAAATTAAAACACTAACTAAAACAAACTGGCTGCCAGATTTTTCACCCGAGCGCTTCTTCACAACAAAATAAATCACCACAAATTTATTATTTATTTTAGACCATAAACAGTGCAGAGCAAAGAAACACATATACATTCTCCCTTTTTAAAGCAAATTTTTCAATAATAAAGGCACATATATAGCTCCTTTTTTTAAGCTTTTTTTTTTAAAATATCTAATCTCTTAAATCAGCTTACTGGTCCATAGTTTTACCAAGAGAAAACACAATTGGAAAAGCCTTTTTTATGTTGTACTGTTTTCCAGACATTTACAAGAGATTTTTAAAGAAAATTCACAATCACGCCACTCCAAATAGCACAAACACAATTATTTAGAATTTATTCTTTACTGTAGTAATTTTTACTTTAGCATATTTTTCAAATTTTCCTTGGAAAACACCATCAAATCCCATCTAGCTTAGCGCACCTCCACTGTTACCTCTTTCTCAACATTTTCTCCTTACTAACCAGCCACAAACATTTTTAAAGCATTTTACATATACATAGTAAAGCCTTAAAAAGCACAATAGTGCAAGAACAAGGCTCAAAAACAAACCGAAGGTGTAAATGACCTCCTGCCATACTCCAGACGCACCTGTGAAATCCCTGCACGCTGGTACAGGATTATACATTCCACTATGAGTTCGGCCTTTTTATATTTTACACTATTTTAACAGCCTAAATTTATAGATTTTAAAAATTGGCATGTTAAAAGGGCTTTATTTCAGGATTTCAATGAAAATAGTGTTATGTTTTGTCATATTACCATAATCCTTCTTTTTAAATCACTTAGAATTTCAGTATAACCTAATTAAGTAATTTTAAGCAAGTCTTAACCCAAATACATAGATCTAATAAAAATGTATTTTGCAAACAGGGAAAATGGACTTCTAAAATGGATTCCTCAGGTATAAAGAAAGATGCTGAAACATTTTCTCGCAACAAACTTTGAGATCTGAACTATTTCACAGCACTTATACTTAGAAATCTAAATATTGATAAGAAAAAGAAATTTCACCAAATACCAAGCGAAGCATTTCACTCGAATTGTATTTATTTATTCATTTTATATTGAAAAGAAATCTTTCAATTTTCCTTGCAAAGAGAAAGGGAGACTGGGGAAAAAAAAATACTGCAAAATCTTAACTACCTATCTTATCGTATTGTTTATTTCCAAGCTTTTCTAACACTATTTTATATTACTTTTAGAAATTGTATATTATTTTGCCAGTGGTACTATTACTATTTTGCTTTTTGCCTTTTAAAAGGCTACAGAACAGCATTATAGATTTTAGAGATTTCTAACCAGTTTCAGTCTCTCTCTTTTTTAAATGCTACAAACATCCAATTTAGGTAAATGGAATTTACATTTCTCTTGTGTCCAAATTATCAGAGATTAATAAACAATCCAAAACAGAAAGAACAAGTGATAAAGCATAATACAATAGCATGTCCAACACTAACACAGTTCCTCTCTCTATTGGTGTATGATATACTTCCACAAAATTAAAAATATCTTACAAATACAGCCTCTTCCTCAATCAGTAAATTTCTCTTACTAATTTGGCCTCAAGAATCGCGTTTTCTGAAAAAGCATCCTGTCTATAACTTTATGCCATTTACTGACTCTTATTTAATTAACCAGCTTGCTTTGAAAAGAAGTGTCTTTCCTTCAAGTCAATCAAAATAGACTATTTTTAATTATCAGCACATCAAATATATTTGTCAATACAAGAAAGTTGCGTACATTTAGACAAAACAATTTTCTAAGCCCTCTCTTTGACCAAACACGGATTACAGCATCCGCCTGAAATTTGCCCGGTATTCTAATAAAACGCGAACCGAAACACACCCCACGTCTAACAGTTCGTCTAACAGTTATAGCCACCTTTCTATAACATCATATCAACTACATTTTTTAATAGGAAAAATCTAGTACAACACTGTCCTCCTCGCAGTTCTTACACAACTGACGAAACTTCAGAAGCACTTCCTATTAACTTCTCTCCCTCACAATATTTTGTCTCCTCACCTCTTCCAAAATAAAACAAAAATATTTGGGTTTCTGTGAAATGTCACCAGCAAACCACAAAACCGAAAAGGCCAAGGGGTCGGGTATTATTTAACCCACAAAGAAATGTTATTTTTTCTCTATGTCAAAACTTATCCGTAACAACACCTTACCTGAGAGCTTATGTTCATTTTCCCGGGACAGACATTTTCCACTCCAAAACAGGGTCTATCTCTGTCTACAATAAACATAGAATAGATTCAAATTATTATATGTTTAGGCCCATTTCCGATCTTTCACGTTATCTGGCCCTCACAAACCTTGTAAGTCTTAGCCTAAGAAGCATTTTTAAAACTCCTATTACATTCTGATTTAGGCCATCAAAAATGCTTTTGATAAGTCAGGGACACATATCAAAAATTACCTACAAATATGTTCAATACAAGTTCCAGTATCTCCAAACCTCTTTTTCAGTACTTAGAGGCCTGTACGTTGCTGCATACTGCATCTCACTTGTATCACTTAATTTGCAAATAGCACAATCTTGTATTAAAAAAGAAAATAATTTTTTACATATATCGAAAGCTAATTTTTTAAACCATTTATATGAGAAACAGAGTTCTGAGAAATTCTTTCCCACTGCAACCTTTCCCTCCCCTATTTTAAAAGTTGTATACCTCCTCAGATAAGCACTGTATTTGTTCTACCCTTTTTTCTGTGATTTGTGTTATCGAGTACTTATTTGGTACAATGCACAATTTGCACAGGCCCCTACTTCCGAGACTTCTTTCTCCTTCTTTTGCCTGTGAGTAAGCTACCAATAAAAATCACTCTCTATACACTATTTTTATGTCCTTCCCCCCACACCTTTTTAAACAGATGCGAGAGAAAAAAAAAAACACTTAATGAGTTCACTGTGCATTAATTTTCCCAAAATACCTCGTTTTAGTTTGCCATTCAATAAACATTATCGATGTAAGTCATGGTCTGAAAACCGCAACAGTATAGGGCATATTATTTACTGTTAAACTTTCCTGCCTTTTTTTTTGAAGGGTCTGCCTATGTTGAAATCTTTTTTTTCCATCTTTTCCCCTTCTCCTTCCACATCTTTGCCCCTCCTTATACTGCCTAGATCTTCAATGACTGTTACCGTCCTGTATTTTTCCACCCAACTTCCTAGACGTTGACAAATGTGAACCAAAGTAGCACTTGGCACAATGGTAAGTTCTCCAGACCGTCTCTTTCCTCCAGTCCCTCCTTTTCTCTATGCCACCTTTTTTTTTTTTTTTTTTTTTTTTTTAACCTTCTGCCGTTACTTTGCTTGGTCTTCACCCACTTTTCTATACATCTGCCTCCTGCTGATCCTATTATACTGGCAGGAAGAAATGAATCTCTCTCTCCTCCATTTGCTATACTGACTCTTTTTTTTTTTTAAGCATTATAGCATCACTTTCATATATTTTTGGAAATGCATTTTTTTCCTTTTCTAGGAACTTGTTGGTTATACACATCCATATTTTTGCAAAGCGAGGTGAGCCCTGTCCCGCTCTAGCAGATACACCTGCTGGCATACTAGCTAGTGTAAAGGACTTGGAAGCCTCTGATGCACAGTGTTAAGGAGGATAAGGGGGAGATGTATAGAGAGGCCCCTTACCATTACAAATTAAAAGAAGACATTTCTTTTTGACCCTGGCTTTTTAAAGAGACACTCTCAAGAAAAACAACTGTATCAAAGAGGGGAGATCTTTATCTAGATTAGTAATACTTTTCTAAACTAATAAAAGTAAAGAAAAAAAATGTAAAATTCAAATAGAGTCTGTAACATTACCTGTTCAGGATTTACTTTTTTTGTATTTCATTCAGCCTGGGGAGTCAAAGTTGCCTGTTGGTTTCACTTTTGCTCTCAGCCAGTTTCACTTTCATGCACTGGCAGAATCTTTTATATTTTGGGCTCAGCAGTGTTACAGGAGACATTTACATTTTTAAACAATCCCCATTACGCTTATAATACGAACAATTCACATCCATCTTTTCTTCAGAACATTAAGAAAACATAATTTGGGGACCAAAAAATAATGAGCAGCATCCTTCTAAAGAAGCAGCTTTTACCTGTCACATGCTAGGTTGTGTTCTGCTCCTTCTTTCTCTGAAATCAATAGGAAATATGCCCTTAATTTCACTGATACCAGGATCAGGGCTTTGAGTCTATAACCTACAACAAAAGAATTCCATATGCTAACCAATTTATTGCTCATAAAATATAATGCTTGTCTTCAATTATTTTGCTTGTCAATCTCAAAGTGAAAAACAGTTCCTGCATTTGCATTTCTGTAATCCTTTAAATGAGCGACAAATACCCTTCCTGATACAGGCACTATGAAATTAGAGGGTTCCTCTCCACTTTTTTTGGCACAGGGGGCAAGCATTATACCATCCCATCTACCACTCATAAATAACTATTTTTTCTCCTTGCGCCAAGCACCAGCTAAGCACAAACTATATGAAACACTGAACAGCTACAGAAATGTTCCTGTCTTTCACTGGGACGTCGTTTAATCAAAGCCCCCAAAGCACGTACGCGTGTAATCTTCCCTTTTTCACCATAAACAATAAATGCTTTCAGAAACTACAGATGTCAACAGCAGAAAAAAAGACAGGAGAGGAGCTTCCATTTATATTTTCAAACATGCCACTTCCCATTCTATATTCCTCCTCCTTTTGTGACACAGACCCCAAAACGCATCTGTGAACTCATACATATGTGTCTGTACATGTGCATACATACAATGAAACCTTCCTTCAGCTACCTGAGCCGAAGCACTGCAGTTTCTATCTTTACGTTGAAACTTTAGGGAAACTTATTGGAGCTGCAAAACCTTAACTTTTTTCAACCTCTTTCCTACAAACTCCGTGTCTCTCAAATATACGCAGAAACTTGTCACTAGCCAGTTATGGTAATGACTGTCCTATTTACATTCCTAATAGTAAATCTAAAAAACTTACATTTGCAACTCCTGTGAGAATACCTACATCACAGTTTTATTTACTCTACTGTTTTATTTCAGTAGGAGAAACATGAATGAAAACGGGGATTTGGTTGTGAATATTTACTCATCCACTTCACACACACACAGAGGCTTTTTCTATCTGAGCAGGCTCTGGTACCATATATTTGACTTGTACCATCACATCACACATCTCGAGACAAACAGCTTCTCCAGCAATATATGGCAAATGCTCCCATTTTCTCTTCTACTGGGTGCCACAGTACTGAAGGAGAGCAACAACTCTTTCAAATAAGTTTTCCCTGTTTTCCTTCTCTATCTCCACCTCTCCTTTCCCCAGAAGCCATCTCTTGCGTTTTCAGGACCAGTTCAACATGATACTTACAAATGTGCATACTTTTAAGTGTGCAAATACACCCCGTGTTCAGTGGGGTTATTCACTCACCTCCGTCACCAACTGCCTTACAGTGAATTCAGTGACATACAGTGACAGAGCATTATCATGGTCTGGCTCATAGAAATACTGTTTTCTGGAAAGCAGGACAGCCACTGCTGAATTGTGCGGAAACACAACACACTGCCTATACACCCAGACATCACCATATTCCCCCTAAAAGGTGAAATTCACTCTTAAACGCAGTATGCAAGAGTCAGTTGCCCCTAATTTGCCTCTGAGCTGTTGATAAGTATTTCGGTGGCAGCTGGCTAGCTTATAGAGCTTGCACCAGGCTTTCACCCGGGGCTGAATTTCCCCCAGGGAGAAAAGCTTCTGGAAAAAGTCTTTGCTATGGGTGGCTTTCATTTTATTTACTTTTAGGAGCAAAGTCCCAAAATGCATCAATTTATTTAAGATACGATGAAGCTTGACTTAAATGGACACTTGGGAAAGCGACAATTATCCATCCATTAATATCAGTGGATCATTAACAATGAGAGAAATAACTACAGGGACATATGAGGGCCTGCTTCAAAATGGTTGCTTTAAAGGAAGAGTTTCATGACTTGGACCTGCTCTTAAATGTAGCCCTAGGTGCTTTTCCCTCTGGAGCATTCTATCCTATATTTTACCTACTTTTTATATAAGTATTTACTATACCTTTTCTGCATTACTTTAATTAGATAATTTCAGCTGGGTGTTTGCTCCTTCTGAGACGTTAGAGAGAAAAGCTTCAGAGGAAGCATTATCACTGGACTCAGATGATATTCTAGATCTTATGTGCATGGCAGAGAGGAAGAAGAGAGTGACACTAGAGAGAGTACTGAAAAGGCTGGTTGCTTTCTCAAGATATTTAGTATTACGCTAATTCTCAAAATACCAAGAGGAAAATTCCCTCTAAGGTGCCCTGTCTAGCCATGTCAGCAATGCCAAAGGACTTTGCAGTCTCTCCTCAGGGTCCTGCTTTTCTGCAGCCCTCTCCCAACCAGCCTTTCACCAGAGGTTATCGCGGAGGCTGCCTGCTNGTCTAGCCACGTCAGCAATCCCAAAGGACTTTGCAGTCTCTCCTGCTTTTCTGCAGCCCTCTCCCAACCAGCCTTTCACCAGAGGTTATCGCGGAGGCTGCCTGCTCCTCTCCTCCTTTTCCATCTGGAAACAAGGAAGGCAGCAAGTATTAACAAATTCTTATTAATGTATTTTGTTTTGTAAAGCATCTGACATAACCTCTGGTGCTGTATAATAGGCATATTATTACTAATAATTGTAGCGGGGAGTAATGGTCATGACAGGTGGGTTAAAGTGAGGAACAGAGATGTGAGCAGGTCAGGCGGTGCCTGTGACAGGCGTAGAGAGCGCAGTCTGGCATCACTGCCTTACTGCTTCCTCCCCGCTCCGGCTCACCCTGAAATACACCAGGTCTGAGATATCCTGATTTTTTCCTGATCCCCTAAGAAGTGTCCTAGACAGACCTAGACCCTAGACCTAGGGCTTGGCGCAGGAGATGCCAAGGTAAGCGTGGCAATAGCAGGGATGGGGGGAATGTGCTCGTCCCTTCTGCGCGACTCTGGGACAGCAGCAGCTTCCTGCTTGAGCAAGGGGAGCCGCAGAGGCACAGTGAATGTGAGACAGGTATGATGTCTCCTGGCCCCTTTCTTAAACAGCCAACGTAAAGCGGACCCAAAGATTTCCAGTGCAATCCTTTCCAACTTTCTAATTAAAGACCAGCCAACCCTTAACAACTGATCAAGTTGTATTAACTATGTGTGGAATAGGTCTAAGGCAATATAAACAACACAAAGATGAAAAAAAATCATTTTCCCCTAAATTTAAAGCAAGTGTACCAACATCAAAATATTTCTATCAGCTATATCCCTTATCATTACAAATTTTACTCAAAGAGGAATATGAGATGAAAACAAAAGAAACTGAAGAATTCAAGAAGGCAATAGGAAGAGAGAGAGAGGAATTGATAAAGGGTCAGAGATTCAGGAAGTTTGATAAACACTGCTCTTAAGTTTCAAGTTCTGTTACGGACACAACCAATCCACACCACACAACAAGAAGTACCTATACTTTGAGCTAGCAAGTAAATGAACCAAAACACAGGATAACAGAGTACTTGATCCATGCCACGTGATTCATGAAGTTTAAGAAACCCCTATGCTTGCTAGTGATGGGCTGACTTACAGGAGCTTCAGCTGGTTTGACCGATTAACAGCACTTCAGTTAGTGACTGCCTTTCCCAGCAACATTCACAAAGCAAGGCATGATCCTTACAGTCCAAAAGCATTAGTCCTTCTCAGTGAATTGTTAGTTACTGAGTTAGTTGTAAGCAGTAAGTTAGTGAGAGAAAGGAAAGGATGTGCACACCTCTGATCTCAGATGAAGGAAGTGCCTGGTACATCTAAAAATCCCGCAGATTCTGATCATCTCAAAATGTATCATAGGCTTGGCATATATGTCACTTATTTGGGCGTTTAAGGAGACAGCTGATGAGCTTGCTCAATTTCCCTCCACCTTTCTGCAGGATTTCACCTATGAAAATGACTTTTCTCAAAACAGCCTTTCTATTTTCCTGTTTTTGGACTGTTTTTTGGACACTCCCAAGCTCCATCCCAAATGGGATGATGGAAAAGATGGTATGTTATTTCTCCTACAGCAAGTATGTTTTACTTATTTCTTTATTTTATTTGACATTCCAGGGCAGCAGGGCAAATGGCACAAGTTCAACTCACCATTTTAAATTAAACAGCCTGCAAAAAATAAAATATCCCTTGTTCCTCCTGCCCTCTTAACAAGTTGGCATAATAATAACACCTACTCATCAAAAAAACTTTGCTATAAATTTGATGGAACGTCAGATGACTGGAACATCCATGGTTATACTCAGAAGCACCGTTCCAAAATATACTAGTCCTCAAGAATACATATGCATGGACTATAAACAAACGTGTGTTCAAGTACACTTGGCCATACTGATACAGCAGCTGCTCTCCTGGACCTTAGGTCTAGCTGTTCCCAAATAGCAAAAGCACACTCGTTACCACCGAGCAAGTGAAGGGCTTTCAGACAGCGCAGCCCGAAGCAGAGTGTAACAACCCAATAGAATGAAACAAAAACCAGTCAACTTCCATATAAAGAAACCAAAGTGTACCTTTTTAGAAATATTCTGAGTGCAACTTTGATCTTTTCCCACCAAAGACAGACAAAAATAAATAAATAAATAAAGTTAAATTAAAATTGCCCCAGTGATCCTATAGATTTCTATAAAGAATGAGATCTTATCTTTCCCATGGAAATTTCTTACCATTCTAGATGAGTCTGTAGACCCTCAGTGTTGAATGTTTGAGCAGCCCACAGAAAGGTTTCCATTATTTGTCTAAATTCTGTAGTATTTCAGTCAAGGCAAGTAGTGTCCTAGTGTTCCCTACCTGCCCAGCCACAGTTGCAACCAGTAGGAATCATCAGGAGCACAGCAGAACAAAACTGATATTTGACAATACATTGTCAATTAATTATTGACCTAGCCATAAAACATGGCTGTGGCCCCATGCATTTATTTCATATCAAAGCAATATGAAACGTTCATTTTCTGCATATAGGTTAGGGTAAGATATTTCTGCTTGGTGTTTGCACGTGCCTCAGTAATGGCGCTGAGAAGCTTGCCCTACTCACGGTGGTTTGGAAAGGGACCCAGCTAGTCACCAGGGTATGAGGCCAAACAGAACAGAAGTTTCAAGCAGATCAGTTCCAGCTTCTCTCAGTAATTCTTATTAACTAAATGAAGCCCAGAGTGCACACTGTTAATCAACACAGCATAGCTAAGTTTTTTTCTCTCTTTTCAACGTGACTTTTGAACCGCTTACATGCAGTGGAAGAACAATATGACCCTTACAGCACTATTGTTGCACTTCTGCGTGCAGCAGCGAACTCTGAAATTCCAGAGAATACCCTACATATTAGGAGAAAAAAACCTCTTAATTTTAATTAAAAGAAAAGAAAGACACAAGTGCAGCCTACTCCCTTTGGCAAGCAAACGCCTCAGCATTAACTGTCTTTTTACCTGCTGTCAGTTTAAGACAGCCACGAATACCTTCTAGCTTAATGTTACTTTCCATCTTGCATGGATAAGGAACAAATGTATACCAGCAGCAAAGTGATCCATCATCTACTTTATATTCTATGTAATTCTACGTAACAAAAAGGTTTTCTTTCCTGGGGAGGGGGAGACAGAGGGAAGTGGTTTTCTCATCTCAAAGGCACTTGAACCTCCCAATCCCCGAGCAGGACAGCTGGGAGGGCAAGGCAGACCTGCCCCTGGGCTGTGAACTTGCGACGTTACCTCTGGCTCATCCAAGTCTCCGTCCCAACCTCCATTTCAGCGTGGAGTCAAACTGCAACACAGCTGGGCCCTGGCATCTCCAAAAACCTTGTGGCTGGATTTACACAGATTGGACCGTCTATATAATTGCACCTCTTCACACCTATGATTTTGCATGAATTGCAATGTTCAAGATTTTCAGTCCAGCAGTTTGCAAGGAGGTTTGGTGTTACCTGACTTGAATGCAGATACCCTTGCATACCCTTGCTTTCCTCTCAGCTCCCATGAGATGTCCTAGGACACACAGTGCCATCTGATCATATACCCCTATCGCACGAAACACAGACCTGCCATATTACAATAAGACATCAGAGGTGACAGTGATCCCATTGCTTGCTTTTAGATCTTAAAAGGATGTGGCCTGGCTGTTTAAATTGCAGCTGGATACATACAACTACAGTAAGTACAGTAATCATTAAAACTAAGAGTTAATAACTAAAATAATTTGCAACCTCTGATACATATTGAGACCAATTAAATGCATCTTTTTCAGTGAGGGAGATTTAATTAATGCTATATTTTAGGTTAAAAAGCATATTAGTAGCATTATTATTAGTGTCATTATTACCCCATGAATCTGTCTTGTAAGAACAGAGGATTTGATGGGAGTGGGGAAAAAAATTCTGAGCCCTATTTTTTCCCTCTCCTAAATTAACTAGAGAGCTTTAAGTTAAAAGCTAACCCTAAAGTTTACTTACCATAAGAATTAATTCTCATCCAAATGGGATAGCTTTTTAGGGAACACAGACCAAGCAATTGGGTTCTCTTGCTTGAAAGACATTAACAATGAAAACTGTGGCAAAACTGCCATTAGTAAATAGAACCAGAAAGCTGGATAGCAATAGCAGGGTAAAAAAAAAAAAAAGTAAACTGCTAATGTAGGTAATTACTCTGGTTGCAAAATAAAATCACAAATGTAGATATTACTCTGGATACTACCTTCCAAATCCTGCAGCATCTGCTTTGACTAGTCTTATCCTGTCATCAATGTGAATTTGCTTGCAGGACTTGATCTCATGTTTGTAGTGGCCTACTGAAGAAATTCATATGAAACTTCAGATACATAATCATTCTTTAGAGTAATAATTTATAGCTGAATTTTCATCTTTGGGAATTTTTAAATTAAAGGATTACCTTGAATCATCTTCAACACTTGCCTTATTTTTCCAAGATAAAAGTCTTGGAAACTTATTTCAGGACCTAAAACAAACTGGTAATATGTGTGACCCTTTCAGCAGCTTTGGAATTATTTATAGAGAGCCAAAGAATACATAATTTGGATGACAGGAGAATAAAACATTTTCAGAAAATATAATAGAGGGATGCATTCATGAAGTGATTCTGGGGAATTTACTATTCACCTCTAAAACTAGCCATTAATAAATAAAGAATGAAGCACGTAACTAACACACCAATTCTGTTTTCTATATTGTCTTACATGAAGGCTCACTGAGCTCACTTTTCTAATTAATGAAATATTTCATAAGATAATCATATTTCAGCTTATTTATGAAAATGTCAGTACATTGCATTCACCTTTCAAAAGCACAGAATCTCGTTGAAGCCCATACACTTGGCAAATTCAAATTTAAGGCAGTATTTCAGTGGCAACTGTATGAAGTAGCTTTACTTTGTTTCTGACATTTATTTTTATGTGCTGCCACTACAGGGAGCAGACTCTGAGCTCCCCCCCCTCCACTTCAGAACATACTGTATCTAGTTACTATTTGTTTATTAGGGCTTAGCTTATTATATTGATTACAGTACTATTAATATAGTCATAAGTATATATGCATTAATTTGGTGGACATAATTCTTTTCCTTGAGAAAATAAAAAAATTAGTTTGTGGGGTACATTTCTCCATTTATTGTATATATGCAGTTATTTTTTTTTTTTTAAGTTAAACATTTAGACTTACTTTGTACATGAAAACACATCATCTTTTAATATAGATTCAATTAAATTTAAGGAGCTGACCAGTTTCTTGAAAGGATGGTTTTGTGTTAGAACTTTCATCATGAGTTTTAATAGCATTCTTTGAATTAAAATACATTGTCAAAGGAAGAAAGCTGGTTTCCCTTCTTAAAAAATATAGCAGCAGACATTTAGAAATATTTTGATTCAAATATAGGATTTCTTGGTTTAGGTTTTGTTCTTTTAAACCCCTATCCTAATTTTAAAGATTTTAAAACTTGATTGCATAAAGTTACCTGCGCAAAATAGCTGTTTGTCTCCTTCTGCCAGTAATTTCTTTCTATGCTAAAACAAAATCAATATTTATTATGTATTATAAATTTCAAAAACCAACTAGTATATAGCATTTAATAATTGGTAATCCATTAAAGAAAAGAAAGGGAAAAAAAGAATTATAAATAGAAATTTAAAAGGTAGCTTCAAAACACATGATAAATTCAGGACTGTTGACATCCAGTAATTATTACAAATGATTTTATTTGGATAAAACTTTATGTAGACTATTTATATAGCTCATTGTTCTGTTAAATGAGTCTCATTTAAAATTACAAACAAGTATGATGTAGCTCCGTATACTCAGTCAGTTTATGAGATCTGAACTATCTATAAATAGAAATCTTTCCTCGTAAGAAGAGTTATAAATAAACTATACATGATAGGCAAAAATATATAAAATCACATACAAACTTTTAGACATATTTTTAAAGTTTTCAGGAAAGACCTAAAAAAATTTCCATTTATTTTCAGTGCTAACTGCTTAAAAGCTTTAAGAAAGAACAAACCCCCCACTAAGATTCAACAATGCAAATTAATGTTCCCAATAATTGTGACTGTATCTACAGCCCCATGTTTTGTTAATTATGTATAGTATTCATTGAGAAAAAGGTCCGTGCTCCAGCTGCAGTCAGTTCTAGGTAAGATAATATTATAACTTTCAAAAAGATTTCTATATAAATTAACTATTGCAAAAATTAAAATTATTTCTTATTAGTAATTTCAAAGTAAAATTCTGCTTCAAGTGAGGGAGCATTTGTGAACTGTGATTGAATTATAGGCATTTTTGCTTCTCTGTAGAAAAGTCAATATCAATTTTTTTTTGCAAAACAGGAACAAAACAAAAATTTTGTATATAAAAATATTCAGTAAGGAAGGATAATGCTTCCAATATTTTAGTCTTCAAGTCAGATGAGTTACTATGGAGTATAGAAATCCATATGATAGTAATGAGCCCCAAACTGACTTTTGTTTAATCTGTCTTTATCAAAATATTTTTTCTTTGTACAAATTCTTAGCTTTAGTCCTGCCAATGATCCCTCCTTGAAGAATTTTTCTGCCTCTTCTTTAAAACAAGATGTTTATTCATCTACAAATTCAAACACATAAATACGAATAAAGATTTCTTTTATGCCTGAAAGATTTTTTTAACATTTTATTTAAAAAAAAAATAAAAAATCTTGACTCAAAAACCCCTCTGCCTTATTTTCTACTGCTAACATTAAAATGTTAAAACTTAAGTAACTAAGGTTTACATTCATCAGCTAGATGATCTTTTTTTCCAATTATCAAAACATATTTTTGCATTTATTTTAAAGCCCAGAGCTTTTTTTGTTTCAGATTCTATATAAGTTAAATAGAGAATGTAAATCATCTAAGTCCTGCAAAACACTGAAAACCTATAGACAAATAAAACCAAATTCTTTTTATAAATTTATCAGCTTATAGGCTAATATTAGCATCCACCTAAAAGCCTTTTTCAAAGTATTTGCTACTCCTATTTACTTAGATTTTAATTTAACATTTTTGTTACCTTGATTTTGAAAAAGAAGGGGATATTTTTTTCTGTAGAAAAATACTGAAAAGTTAATAAACTATATTTTAAAAGCTGACAACAAATTCAAAACTAAAGGGAATTTTACCACTGATTTCAGGGGAGTCTGCTCTCAGGCCACAGGAATTAAAAATCCAATTGTCTCCTAACTTTTACATTATGAATTTAGTAACAATCGGATGTGCTTACTTTTGGAAGTATGTGATAATTTAACTCTTTTTTATTACTGTTAGGAAATAAATCCAGAAAAAGGAGAGAATATTCAATAGAGACTTTGGTTAAAAATATACAACATTCCCACTTCAGCTCTTTTCTATATATATAAAGGTACAAAACACCCTACCCCTGCCCTAAATATATTTAACAAATATTTATATTTATATCTGTATTAAATAACTGAGCTTACTTTGTTTTATATTTAGCTGCATACTGTGCACCACTTCGACTATTATGAATCTAACTTCCCAGAATACAATATAAAGAAATATTTTAACTGAAGCTTATTTATCAACTGGATGTCATTTGGTAAAAATATTCACTAAAATAAGCTACCCTCTAAAAATATTTGGCTGATGACTGTAGTCGTATATTCTTTTTCCCTAAATTTTAATCTATTTTAATTTTCAATTTCCTTTGAGTCTCAATTCTATGCAATTAAGAAAACCTATCTCTGTATGTCAGCTTTTTGCAACATATAATACATACAAATAAATGCTATATAGAGCTCAACCTTTTTTTTTTTATCTGACAAAACTAATTTTAAGTAGTAGATATAAAGGTTGTAGGAATTTTGCCTAAAGTTAAACCTGGAGGTCAAAGGACTTTGTGAAAAGTCTCTTAAAATATAAAATATGGCTTTTAAAATTATATGAAAATAATGTTTGTGGTAGACAGAATGTTCAAGTCAGCTTTGCAGACTTACATAGTTACCTTTTCTGAATGTTCTGGCTACTTCTGGCTCTCCCTCATCTGGAAGAAAAAAGCTGTTTTCCAAGTTAGATTTGCAAATTATTGTTACAAATCCAATCACCAATCTCTTTCCTTAAAAAATTAAAATAAAAATAAAAGCAACTTTGCATCATTTTGTTTATTTGGCTAAAGCATTGAGCTGTTTGTCCTGAAGATTTTTTTTTTTTTTGGAGAGCTGTTAGTAGCAGATCCCAACAGCTAAAGGCCGTTCTGCAATTACTTGCTTAGAGTTTTTTTTTTAATTCTTTTGAAATACCTCATGCTGTTTGATGTATATGCATTTTGAAACATGCAGCTTTTAACTTTATATTTGATTTGCTGCTTTCAAAACTTAGCCCTAAGAGCAGGTATTACGAGAGGTAACACTCCAGCACTGTCAACTACAAGTTTTCCCAGGACTGTATCATACTAACCTGCGCTCCTAGCAATAATCCTTATTCACATAAATGTTCCTATTGAGTTCCTTGAGATTATTTTCATGAATATGCATGTATATTCCCTAGAGGTTGCCGGATTTAGCCTCCAAATAGCCAGCAGAGATTCCTTACTTTTTTTTATTTCTTACCAGAGTGCATATTTGTAGTTCTGATGTTAAAAGTTATTTCAATATGACAAGATCAGTTTGGAAATTGTTGTTTTTGTTGCTCAGCCCTCAGCCCACAGGATTTACAAGTCACTCGTGCCGGCTCCTGATGGGCACAGGACGGGTGCACGGCGCGGCAGAGATGGGGGCAGGCAGCAGCCCTGCTCCGCACGCTGCTCGTGGCTCCCCGGCTGGGGCAGGACCAGGGCACCCGCAGGAGCAGGGCTGACACCCCTGGGTCCCGTCCCACAAACCTGCAGGTGCCAAATACAGAGGACAAGGGAGACCCAGGAAGGTAGCCAGGATCGGACCTGCCTTTTGTATCTTGTTACTGGCATATTGTTGTGAAAAAAAACAGTAGTTTCATTTATTTTGCTTGTGACCTTGATGTCTCTGGTCTATAAGCTGCTAAACTTTAGCCACAAAAACTTTTTACAACGGGCATTTTAACTAGCAAAAAATATTCCCAATGGAAAAAAAATATATATACTGAACCTGGGGAAAGAGGTAGCATTGGTGAAAACTGCTCTTTCTCCCCAGAAGGAGTTATATCAGGATGATCTGGTAAAGTCTAACCAAGCCGAAGTGCTTTGCACTGCCCGTTTTTCATATCGCTGCCATCGAAGTCGGTGACGAGTCCGTACTGGGCAGGGAAGGGTTAACGGGGCTTTTTTGTTATGGAGAGGCACTGATGGCTGCGTTTGAAGTGACAAAGATAGTTATGGGCCTGATCCAAGGAAACGTGGAGCCCTTTCGGCAGAGCTGGAGCTTGAAGCTACACAAGATGCAGGAGACTACACCTTGTGTCCTTTATAAGGCTCCTGCCAAACACGAAGCTTTGACAGCATCGCCAGTCAGCATCTGCCCTCTCTGAGCCACAAATTGACTCTCTACATTAAAATGGGGCATCTGAAATTTCAGTATAGGTATGTGGCAAACTTATTTTAAACAAGATGTGAAATTCATTTAAAATGTAATTAATCGGTTTTCCTGATTTTAACTTCTAAACTCTAGAAAAAAACATTACCAATAAATAGAAATTAGTGGTTTTCAGGTGATTTTTAGCATTTCTGTAATTGCAAACCAAGCAATTTCAGAAGCTTAAATTCTGAACTCATTAATTGTTAAGAAAGAAAATTACTTAAGCTAGAAAAGGAGTTCCTATACACGGAAGGCAACTATTTCAATGTATGAAAACAGGTGGTCCTATTTTAAAAGAGAACCTGCTTTACCAGTTTTATGATATATGGACTTGTTAATTTACCCTCTATTACCTCTTTTTTGATAGATCGTATTATATTAGTGCTTACTTAGGTAAACTATCTAAGTTTACTAAAATAAACTCCCTTTCAAAAGTCCCCACTTTCAAAGGGTTAACCAAACACTTTGCTAATCCCAGATTGTGTTTTTTTAGGGGTCCGTGATTTACCTGGACCATAACTAAAGATTAGAGTTCACAGCAAGCTGTGGAGGTTTTCCATTGCCGTCCCACTGACTGAAGCAGGCTCAGGTATCTTCTCGTCTACGTTTGCTCTTGTATGTCCAGCTGCAGAAATGCCTGTCATGAAAGCTGCCATCCCAGAGCACTGGGTGGGTATCAGAGGTGGTGTGAACCACCTGCTGGAAAGCCAAGGCACTCTGCATAAATAGGAAGTGTCGTTTTTATGACACTTTCCCCATTAAATTCAATAGCCATTAACTAGAATAAAACCAAACAAACTGAAAACTCTATGTATGCCTTCTGAAATGACCCCTTGGGGTCCGATCACAGAAGCTAGAATATATTCTGAGACCCACTAAGGTTAGCCCCCAGTGCGACTAACCGCTTTTGATGTTTTAAGATGTTTTCCAGAGAAGCGACTGCAAAAACTACCCACTGTTCTTGTATGCAATCAATTCGCTGCACAGAAATGTACTCTAAAACTGGACTGATATAGTACATGCTACTGACCCACAGCTGAAATTTTCAGGACATTAAGAGCAAAGATCTCCAGACAAACCCAAGTTTACTAATGCACATGTCTGCAGCTGCAATGAATTTAGAAGAATGAATTTAGAATCTCATATATGCCAGCAAACATTTGGGTCCTTGTGTGTACCCCTATCAATTTATTGTTGCCAATTTACCTGCAAGAGATACATGAAGCTGGCCTTAGTCTTCCATGTAAAGTATCATAGCCATTTAGTTTGGAGCACAGCGATGTGTAATAAACGTTATAGGAAACAGTGAGCTTTATCTGGATTTTGAAATTTTGGGGGCTGAAATTTGAGTACTAAACTGTTTGAAAAGTCACCATCTACCTCTGAACTAAGCAAGTCTGAAACAGGAATCACTCTCTGTACAGAGAGCCAACTGTGCATTACACAGCGCTCCAGCTCAAACCTGTAGTGTGCAGGCTGCCTGACAGCATTTTGCAGAAGATTCAATTTTTCTCTACTTAAAATGATATAGAGATGCATGCAAAATCTTTTACAGTCATTTTTTGACCATTACTATATTCTTTTGATCATTACTGTATTCAGATACTTGTTTCTTAAACTTCAGTTAAAGTGACTTTCTTTATACATATACTTTCTTTCAAAAAAAGCAAAAAAGCATTTCATGTGTACATTATATAATATTAATATGCTTTCTCCAGCTTTCTGCTCTTAGCTTTTTATTAACACTTTTTTTTCCCNATATAGAGATGCATGCAAAAAATTTTACAGTCATTTTTTGACCATTACTATATTCTTTTGATCATTACTGTATTCAGATACTTGTTTCTTAAACTTCAGTTAAAGTGACTTTCTTTATACATATACTTTCTTTCAAAAAAAGCAAAAAAGCATTTCATGTGTACATTATATAATATTAATATGCTTTCTCCAGCTTTCTGCTCTTAGCTTTTTATTAACACTTTTTTTTCCCACATTATTTACTGCTTAGCCTACATCTTGATATTAGTGTTTAAGGAAATGCTTAACTGCAGAATTACAGTTACCTGGATTACACATAATCCAGGTGTTTAATTTCAAAAGATGTGTTGTATGACCTGCACTCTCCCCTTTCCTGGAGTAATTCTGCTAGCTTTGCCCCGCTTTAAAGCACACAAAACTCCACCAACTTCACTGCCTGGCAGTGCCTCTCCCTTTGCATCTGTTGGTAATGCGTGCGGGGGCACTTTCTTGTCAAAGCTGCACGGATAAGACCTGCTTACCTTTCCACAGATGAAACTGTCTCCCCATCCAGTATAGGCTTCCTCTCTCATGGCAAAACAGAACCTGTCTTTTAAAATGGATTTGACAGGTAAATACATGTTTTAAGGAAGTTTCTTACCTGGGTTACCAGGTACACACTGAATTGCTAAAGAGAATACTTTTTACAAGCTCACTCGTGTTTCACAACTTAGGACATGTGTTTTTCGGTGCACTTTGCTCACTTCAGATGGAGACGCAGGGCTGGTGCTTTCCCCTCCACCTCCCTCGCTCCCCAGCTCTACGCAGCACATGGCAGCGAGGACTGAGCTGCCAAAATAGTCTAGGAATAATAAGCAATCATAACATAAACATTTCTAACCAAACTGCCCTGCAAATACAAGAAACAAATCAGTTTAAAGATGGGTAATCAGATCTATCTTCGTACATTTTGCTGTTGTTTATCATGGACCATTTTACCCTGTTTGCTTTTAAGCAAATGTTCCTCTTGGTATTAGTAACAACTCCATGTCAGGACTACAAGGTGATGTGGCACTACGGATTTTACTGTAAATCCTGGAAACCTTGCAAACAAAACATACAAGTTCAACAAGAAAAAAACCTACTACTTTTACAGTAACTCAAGTGAGGTAAACACCAAAATACTTCTCAGTTTGAAATAAAATTCCATTTTCTGTTGTAGGGAGGGGATGGATGCTGAAGTTGTGTTATTCTACTCGGTAAAAGGGAAGCAATGAGGAAACCATTCTTTTCTCTTTTCTGTCAGTTTAAGTCTTGAATGACTCCAGTGAAGTGACTGAGGTTACGTAGAATTTATGTCCCTGTAACTGAAGGCCACTTATCAATATATCTCCTGTAGTTTAATTGACAGACATGTCTTGTGCTATTTGGTTCAAAGTTCCTGTATCTATGCTGCAGATGAAAATATATTAATTGGAAATAAACCCCTCCAAATTGGTGGAAGCTCTGCTGTCCCAGAAAGCAGTGAATAGATAAATCAATGATTCACCACGTCCTTCCACCATGCACTGATAATTAGCTCCCTTGCAGCAGAACTTAAGGTAGATGGGATGTCTTGTGTTGCTGAATGAAGCCCTCCTATGTTGGGCAACCTAGTTATATAGTCTCTTTCATTTATAAATTAACACCTGTAACTAATTAGCTTGTGTGTTTTCACTGCTTCTCTTAGAAAGCTGTTCCAGAACTCTCCACCCATGTTGGGTAAAGCCATTGCCTCGTTTTTAGCTTATATTTTAGGGTCACAAATTAGAAGTACAAATTAGGACAAATCAATAAAATATCCAAAATAAAGCAGTGCCTATCTGTCTGGGAACATTATTAATGGGACCACTAAGTAGAATTATGTCGTGAAGGATGACTGCAGAAATGCCCCTTGCTCTAGCATATATTTCCCACTCTGATGTTTTCCAAGTTACACTGACGTCATTTACCTGGAGTCCTGCCTAGATCGACGCACGCCGTTTCTACTGTCGTCAGCGAGAATTCCCACCGTGTGTCAGGGCCTCTCTACAGCCCTTTGGCTTTAGTACTGCCAGTGAGGCACAGTCAACCTATCCCTAGGAGGACGGGTGCGCTCCTTCTTACCTTGGGCACACTGTACCTCTCTTCATATTCAAGAACTACGACGCTTGCCATTCAAGAGAAGGGGATAAAGAACAACCAAGAAAAGCCCTTTGGATGACATGTTAATTCTAATCTCAGAAGAGTGAGGAAGAAATCTGATATTGAATAACAAAATAAATAAAAATGGTATGGAATGACATTTTTGGGTGCCCCAAAACTACATATATAATAGAAACTTTTTCCAGGCAATGACTAGCCATCATAAAGTCAATAATGCCTTCCAAAATCCTTCGATGAATCCAGTCTTCACACTGGAAGATCAAAAGCACTGAATACCAGAATGAAACAAGGGGAGAAAAAGGTCCTGGTATCGCCGTGTGCTGTGTTGTTTTCTGCACATTGAGAGGCAGCATGCCTCTCTGAAGTGCCGTTAAGAAATGTGTATGCCTCTATCCATTTCAGTCAGCGGATAAACTCGTATCTGTCTTGCTATGCCCGCCCAAACACACAACCCTTTCAGAGAGACGTCAACAACAGCAGTGATTAGGAACAAGTTGTACAATTCAGAAATCAGATATTTAATGGTCACTAATCCCATAACAATAGTTACAAAATAACGTAAAGATGAGCCAGAGTAAACAAAATATATGAACAAAAATGGCAGAGAAAAATGCAATTAGAGTCTTGGGCTTTATCCAACCGCCTTTTGCTTCAGTGGGAATCCTGATAGACTATTACCCCTATGTAATTAGAGATTTAGGCTTAATCCAACTCCCATTTTCTTCAGGGGAATTGGGATAGGCCCCGATGCCCTAATTTTCTGCTGTCTTGCCCCTTGTATATTCAGCTCTGCATAAGCTGTGGACCTGCTCCACCACTGTGGTCATCTGCTCTGTCCAAGGGGGCATCTTTCAAAAGTCAGAAGGCAAAAGCAGGTGTGAAACAGAGTGCTCACACCTGTTTTGCACATACTTTCCACACACATAAATGATTAGATAAAGCAAAGAAAAATCAGGCCTCTCAGAGTACTGGAGAAGGAAATAAAGTTTTCTCCATTACAATAAAAAAAAAGAAAATTAAGAACTCTTGGTTCTTTGGCAAAACTTTATGTAATTCTCCCTTAGAAACCTTTGGGAAAGTTATCTCTCAACAAATAACTAGATAGATCAGCTGATGGATACAGCCCTTCACTTCTGCTCATCAGATTGCAAATATCCTGTAAAACATTTACTAGGGATGCCATCTCCAAAGGCGGGACCAGGAGTCTGAAGATTTATATTCCTAAACACAAGGCAGCAATTCTGACTACCAAAACCAGTTTTGGCCATATTCTGGAATTGCTTTAAAAAAAAAAAGGTCACCTCTCTTGTAATGTTGTAATTCCAATTTCCAAAATATGACTGAGGGGAGGAAAGAGATAATAGAGTTGGTTTTGTGCAAGAATATAGACATTACTGACTTGATAGATTAATATATCTTTAGCAGTAGCAATTACTACTGAACCTACTATTATCATAAGCACTCAATGGTCAGCATACTGTATATTGAGAATATGTTAAATATCTGCAGACTAGCACTAGCATGCTTGCCCTGTACAGAGATATAATTACCCAGACCAGGTGAAAACAGGCTAACCATATGACCACATAACAATATGAATATATGTCTACATGGGGTATGGGTCAGCACACACCTTGACTAGTACATGTAATATAAACTCAAGCATGTGCATCCTTTATTGCACCATTGACGGTCATAACTAAATAGATATACTTAGGCTTTATACTAATTTTGAAGAACTTTTAAAAAGGATTGCACATATGCACAGACAGACACACATAAAAATACATACAAAAATACATAGTGATCTCTGTGACGCTATCACAAATATTTAAAAAGTGAAGTGTACACACACAGGCAAACGCAGACACAGGTATGGCCACACTCCGACAGTATATGCACTATGGAGGCATTTGTATACTGCATACACATTCTCATATTACTGTCTGTCTGTTCAAATCAGTCTGGATTCTCATTTGAGCTACAATCATCTCTGATATATTGTTTTTCGCTTGTGTAAAGAGACTGTGCACACATAATGTTTCATAATCACCAATTACAATAAATACGTGCACCCTTTAGGATGCACATACCACCACTTACATACATTCCAGAGACAAGTCCCTGTTTTTCAGAAAAACAAAAAAACAACTATTTTTCCTCATAAAGTATGACTCTCTGTGAGCTGCTTGTGTCCTTCAACAACGAGTGGGATGAGAGAAGCAAAATATCAGCTATTAAATAATAACTGCTTGGATTGCATTTATAAAGACATTCTCCCCCTCCTTTAGTTTTCTTCTTAGAGTTTTATTCCAAAGAAGTACAACTGTCCACACGCAACCTTGTCCTGAAGGATCTGACTTGAAAAACAAGGCATGGACGAGCAGTAATAATGAATCCCTTGGTTAGGATTCTCATACTTAAGCTAAAGGAACCATGCTGATGCCTTTCCTGTTGCTACTGATATAGTGCCATAGATGCACATATCCCAGTACAGGAAAAGATGTGGAAAATGTGTTGCTGAGAAGGTCACGTTCTAAATTAGACTAACACAAAAACATACCTGAGGGGGCACGAGAAGCAATAAGGAGCAGAGTGGGGATGCTTGGGCAGTGCAAGGGTTTTCTGCAGAAGGCAGACAGCGGTTGCTGTTAGGTTCCACATATTCCTTGCAGTTTTATTTTATTATCCTTTTAACCTGTCTGATATCATTGACATTTTTCTGGTAGATCTCCTCTGAAAGGACCTGCAGAATAAATCTGTCTTGAAGAGGAATCTGCAGAAAAAGACAGCACTTGAACAGCAAAATTAACTGAGAGTTGGTAATTTTTTTTGAGAACGGAGGCACCTTGGAAGCCTGGGTGGAGATGGGGAAAATGACATGAGAAGAGAATGCAAAGAGAATAAAGAGAAGCTAAGCTAAGGTATCCAGAAAACTGTAAGTATGGTGAAGATGAAAGATAATAGTGCCCTTCTTCCTCAAACTGGTAGGAAGGTCAAAGTAGTAGCCAGCATCTCTCTCTCCCTGAAGAGCTAAAGGATTCGTTGAAGATCTCCTATGAAAAGACTTGAATAATGTAAGACTCTGGAAACCTTGGAGTGATTATGAGCTCTGCCGTTCTCATAATTATTTGCCAACACCAAAGCTGCCGTGATTGTTTGGGGTCAACTTTATTCGGTCCCACCATGGCAGCCCTGCAGAGTTCCACAGCGACAAATGTCCTCTGCCCCAAGGACAACCTGAAGAACAAGGCCCAACTGGAGAGCAAATCTGGCAGATGTAGCTCTGGCAGACGGCTCTGATACTAAGAATTTACTCGTGACTTGCCATGCATTATTAGTAAAGTCCTATGATACAGCTGTTGGACGGGTTCTCATTTGTTAAATGGAGTGGGAGAAGTTTAAGGTTTGTTTGTTTGTTTTAAATGGGATGAATCCTCAGTTAATACTGGTGACATGTTTAGCCATCTCTGAGCTGATGGCACTATACAAGTGACAAGAGACCAGACTGCAGGTGTTCAGTATTTCAAAAATAAAGGCACGCACATTTCATTGTCTAGCACACAGTTTATACTAGGCTTATACTTTATGTTCCAGCTGCTACTTTGAGTTATAAGTCAATATCATGAGTCTATATAGATGTATACTGTCCTCTCAAATGTGTAAGTCAGGCTTCTTCTGGCGTCCTTTAGCATCAATTATTAAGACCTGGTGTTTAAAGGAAATTACTTGGGAAGCAGACAAGCTCTAGGGATGCCTGTGATAAATCAACACTTTAACTATACATATATATTTGTATGTAAAGAATGCATATGAATATGCAAATAAAATGAAAAGCGAATGGGTCATATTGACTTTCAACAAATAATGCTGTTGGGTTTTTTTGATTTTTATTAAAGCTTTTAAATATTAGTCTTTTCCTGCGGGACGCATTGGTGAGATGTACTGTCTGATATGCCCTTGGCCAGAATTATCCTTACACACACTGTGCAGTTCACACACATTATGCAGTGTGCTATAAGCTGATTATTTTCTTGGCTGCAGCCCACCCTCTAAGCCTGGGCATTTCAGTGTGGAAGGAATTCCTGTACCTATGTCATTTGTAAAGCTCTGTGAGATCCTTTGGGATGAGTATGCACTGTAGGCTGTACACAAAAGGAGTAATAAATAATAGATGTACTATATATTTGTAGAATGAGATTGGTTAAAAAGTGCTAGTCTCAGGGATGGGCTGTAAAATATAACTATACATGTGTGTGTATATGGAAGCACATGCTACAACTCTTCCATAGCCTAAGTTTAGCGGTTTGAAATCCCCCTCAGAATTTCCAGACAAAATGGTAAAAAGAGACAAGTGACGGAACGGACTGTAAAGCTCAGCTCTCAGGGTGCTTGTTCTGAGGAGTCTTTAAGATCGCTTGCAGGAAGTGTGGAGAAATCTGCTGCTGGATGTTGGGTTTGGTATGGAGAGGGGTAAGAGTTTGATATGATCCTGCTGACTCACCAAGGAAGAGTGAAGCTTTTCACTCCTGGCCACGGCATTCAAAAGCAGACTTGAGCCAAGCAAGTCAAGGAATCACATTTCTGTTAAAGCTGATATCTTTCTAAGGTCCCTAAATTGTAGTTATGTATTTTTGATGCTTCTTCAAGATATCTACATGGTCCTAATTTCAATCTTATTATCTTAGCAGTTAGGAAATTTGCATCAACATCTTCCTGTCTGGGTAATTTAATTCCCCTTTTTAAAATAAATTCAAATTAGCAACAATAAAGGAAAATACAAAAACACTATTGAACTCAAATAGTTACCACAAACAACCCCCCAAAAGCAATCAGGCATTGTGCAAAGTTATTGTTTTGTTGAGGACAGAACTGCTGAGGAAGAGGAACAGACCCTGCTCTCACAAAAATCTATACTGTAATTCCCATTGATTTAAAAAAGAATGGGGCCAGGAGGAGAGAGACACTTGATAACAGGGTTAGGTGTACTAAGGTAAGCAATGCCAAGAGGATGGCTTGGACAAAAGGTTGGATATTTCAGGCCAGCAACATCAACATTCCCAGAGTTGCTGGGAATGCTTAATTCTGTTTCATCACTGAATGCTTTAAAAAAACAAGTTGGATTATTCCATGCATAAGGATATATAGCTGCCTCAAAATACAGCTTCCTTAGCAATATCAATAATCAAGTGATGAGTTTTGTCACTCTTTACAATCTCATTGACTTGAGGGTCACCATCTGTTTTCTGCATTGCAGTACAGGTCACTAAGCTACAATGGGCAAGATTCATTTCCTAGTACTTGTTGGTTTACATTTTTTTAATTATTGTGTAGCAGAAAAGCCCTGTTCTGTGTTTAACTGCAAATCATTCAGGGGAAAGCTGAAATATGAAAGTATAAACAGAAGCATTGTTGTATCTTCCTGGAAAAAAAAATCTTTCTTATCTTCAATTGTTCTATTTAACACAAAATCTAAATCTAGAAACAATTCCACTCATTTTCTCCTCTTAACTATTATTTCTGTGGCAAGACAGATGTATACTGACAGACAAAGTGGTTATTTGTGAGGTACCAATTGCGTACTGTGTTTTTTTGCTGTATTTTCATTTAACTGGTCTTGAATGAGAAAGGTTTCAAAATTCTCCATACTTTTTAACTGTATAGAATATATATATAAAAAATTGTTAACATCATACATTGCTGTAATATTTTGAAAGATGCATGGACAACACATTAATGCTAATGTATCATAGAGAGTTGATACTGTGTAAAGACACTGGTTTGACTATGGCATGGCAGTCGTGTTCTTCAGAACCAGCAGAAGTTTTAGTAAAGCATAAAATGATTTTAATAATATTACAGTACTTCAGAAACAGATTTTAATTAGAATACTATTAGAAGTAAACAGCCATGTCACAAGCAGTATGAAAAAAGAAACAAGCGAAAAAAAGAGGAAGAAAGGCAAGGCTCAATGTCTATACACGGTGGGATCTGCTGTCTAGTCACTACCAAGTGGAAGCTGAAAAGGTTCAGATAACCTTGAAAAGAAAGCAATTGGAAGAAGCTATGCTAGATAAGCTACCGGTCTGAAATCAGAACAGGCACATAGAGACCACAAGTTGTGAGCACTGTTCATATATCCTGCATGAAATGAATCTGTCAGTCTCAATTCATTTCCCAGTGTACACGTCACAAAAATACACCCTTAAAATGACCTTCCTTCTTGGGAGTTTCAGCAAAGAAATGAAAGAAAGAATGAAGCACAGAAAATTGACTTCCTTTCAACCTTTAAAGTGGGTCACAGAGGAGCAGCACAGGAAAACTGGCATTCTTGATGGCCCACGAGAAGCCTATGAAGCAGGTACGGGCCCTCATGAACATCACTGGTACAGTAGATTGCAGATTAGAGGCCTGACTATAAACTGCATTGGATCTACCTCGAGGACTTATGTGGCAAGCAGACATTCCTAAAGTAACGACTGCTTACAGCTGCTTCTCTAATATGATCCCTAAATGCTCATTCATTCACCTTTAGCGGTGAATTTTGTTTCAAAGCTCAAATCACAGTCCAAATTTTGAATTTAAGAATAAGATTTGAAAATTTTGCTTAAGAAAAGAGGCGAGCTACAAATTCCAAGCTGACACTAAACCACCCATGTAGTTATTTTTTCAAATTGTGCTACAATTCTGTGGTTACATTTCCACTCTTCAGAGAACTGCTGGGATATATAGGTCTAGGTAGACTTCTTTTCATAAGGCTTATCAGAAACTTAAAAGACCAAGTACTTTAATGTGTATTCCTGTGTTTGGTCTTATTAACAGGCAAGATACTCCCCACAATGCATTTGCGGGATTTATCTTTATTTTCAACCTATTAATGAATAGATTTTTTTTTACACAAATTATTCAATGAGTGATGGGCAACATATTTCTGCCCGTGGGAATGCTCACAAGCTATTCACAAAAATGTCTGCTTTGTCTGTTTCAGAAATTCACTACTCACAGTTTGATATTTATGAGGGATTATTGGACACCCGAATCCCATGACATCATTTTTACCCTTGATGAGGATATTTAAAGCCACCAAAGGGTGTATCATGAGAGCTGCGTGCAGACTTCCAGTCTAGGCACTCATATGGGTACATAAATGCATTGTTGCATGCAACACACTTTTTCTACATAATATCACTATAATTAATGTTTGCATAAAGTGGAAATGGGCTCTCAATTACCATCAAAACAAATAGTTTTATCCAAACAGAAGTTTGCATTTTTTTTCAGCAGTCATCAGTCTTTATAATACTAACCTCCATTGACAGAATACATTTCCAGATTTTACAGATGAATAGAACACCGTTTAAAACTACCCTAAAATTCTTAGTTCAGAAAATAATAATTCCAGTACTATATATGCATGTGCCCCTCTATCCCCTGAAGCCCCACATATATATTGCAGTAGAAATAGACCCTATATTGCAATAGAAAAGACCCTAGATACTACTTAATGCCAGGTGGAGTGCTTGGGAGGCTCTCCCATGACCAGCCCTCAGAGTGATTTGTTTGGAAAATTTTGTTTGAAGAAAAATCCTCAAACATTTCAGCAAACTTGTTGCCACATCTTCTGACCTTCTTACAGGTTTCCCTTTGGTTTAAGGATGTAGTGACATGCACATTAGCGGAAGATACTCTGTAAAAATATAGAGAAGCTTTCTGAAGAGTTTCCAAACAAAAACTGTTTTACTTTATTACCTTAGCAAAATAAGTTGGCTATTCCCTATGAACACAGCAAGCCACATGTGGCTAACAGAATATTTCACTCAGTCTTAATAGGCTATCATGAATACATACAGCACCAGGTCATCTTTAATTTGCCACAAGACAACATGCCATCATCTGATTAAAATCTGTTGTTTCAATTTATATTTTTTCCTGTTGATTTGTAAAATATGATCAACAATAATTGTAAATTCTTCTAGGTCACCAAATAATCATTAAAAGAAAATCACTTCTTGCTGGCTAGGAGTGTTCCTACTAGACCACTGCTAGCAAATGTTCTGACATACATAGTGCATCGAGGCCCAAGAGCATACCTGGCCAAATCCAACTACGGTTTCCACCAGGACACAGGGGACATGCTAGAAATAAGGTCCACCGTGGGAGATTATAATGATGCCAAATAATCACTTCTTTTACACATGGACTAAAGGGCCTACAAGGATTCGAAAGAATTTGAAAGCCCAAATCAACAGAAGTGTGTTGACCAAGCGCACCTCTGAAATATGACAGTAAACTATGAGGAGCAAATAATACCTGAGAAGCATAAGTGATTTTATTACCTGACTTGACTACCTCATGGTTTGATCAAAAGTCTATATGACAGATAATGTTCCTTGCAGTGACATTAGTGTTTCTGGTCACAGTGGCACAGGGTCTATGGCACAGACACAAAAATACCTTTCTGTTCTTATCCGGCATTCTTCCAGGCCACATCCCCCCACCCCATACTACAATACAAAAGAAGCCAACATTTATTAATTAAATCAAATAATACTTAGAGAATTCTTTTCCCTATCCATGGGGAGAAAGAAATGCAAAAACAATTAAATACAATCACAACAGCAAACTATTAAACACATTAAAAAAGAAAAAAAAAAGGCTTTCCAGCATTAACCACAATAAAATCTTATGTTTTAAGGGAAAGGACAAGGAGATGGATGAAGAGAGGGAATCACAGCCCTTGTAAAAAGGATCAACCTTTCCATCTTGCCGCTGTGAGAAAGGCTTAGTCACCTGCAGTATTCCTGGCTACACCTGCCCTCTCAAATGAAAATATTGCTAGAGATGCTAGAGCTGGCACCTATGCTTTTCCATTTCTAGAATATCCCTGGCACAGCTGGGGCCCAGGCCAAACAGCAGCGCTCTCCCAGATCTCTCCTGGGCCTTACTCTGAGGCAGCATCACTTTGCATGTAGTTGTCCTGCCCTGGAGAACCAGGCAGCAGAACTGTATGGATACTGACTGCTTTGTGCCAGTTGACCTCAATGCCAGAGAATAGTCCAGGATGAGCTTAATTTACTAGTTTGGGCACAACCAATGATGCAAGTCTGCAAGATGTATGGTGCCAGCTCTGAGATGCTTCTCAGTGAGCTGCCAGAACCCATTTCTTTAAGAGTTTTAAAGCTGTGTGGCTGGTATTGGGGACATGCAGGGACGCTCTGTGGCAAACCAGATCTCCTGGATGGCTCTTGAAAATAGTTAGGTCCTAGTAGTGTCTTTCCCTGATGATATGATAACCAGCATAACATCCGCACACCTCCCAGGCACACGTTTCCATGCCTCAGCACCAGGAACATCCAAAACTGTGGGTATTCAATCAGTGAAAGCAGCAAACGGTTTTAGGAACTGTTGCCAGCCAGGAGGGTGAAAGTTTCAGAAAATGTTTTTACATGACTTTTTGGTCACCATCAGTACTCCAAGTTTCACAATTTCCCCCCATCACTGTCACAGGCTTCCCTCTGCCTCATGAGCCCTTTTTGCTGAGAAGAGCTCGTGCTCCTAGGAGGCCCAACAGAAGTTGGGTGGTTGGAGGCCACTGCTGAGCTGTTTCAGTTACTCTCCTCAGCACTGACAAACCCAGGAAGAGAAGTAGAAATGTAAATAGGACCTGGGAGCCCTACACAGCACTGAGGTTTGCCAGTCATCCCTAGGCTGAAAGTCCTGACAATGTAAAGAGGGAAGTAGAAGGCAAACAAATCACAAATAAATGATACATACGATGAAGGACACAATCTCCATTCACAGAACTGAAAGACCACCCAAGAGGAGTATTTTCCAAAGCTGAGATTTCCCTGATCTTACAACAGTAACTTCAGTAAACTGACATGACCCAAAGAATAGAAATAATATCAAACCAAATATGGGAAAGGGTCAGACAAATAACAAGCAAGAAACAAACCAACACCAGCCACAGTATGAACAGGAAGTCATAACCAAGTAAGTCTACACATTTCTGAAATTCTAAAACAGGTCTAAGTAAAACAAGAAGTTGAATTTATTTGTATATAATAAATATATACCCATATAACTGTGCCCATTTGCAGGCACGTTCATTTAACGTATATCTGAGATCGATAGTGGGATATGTGCTATCACTAATCTTACCCAGATGGATCCCTGTCCCTTATGTTTTCTACTTTCCTTTATAATTACATTTGTTAGAATAAAAAGGTGGAAGAGAGTCCAATACTTCATAATGAAAGGGTAGAGAAGGTTCTGCAAGTAACCACTGGCCAAAAAAGCACGTATTTTTGCTACCATACTAGGGGGTCCTAAAAAGAAGAGTAAGCAGATAGAGAAAGTGTGGTTTTCAGATTCCCTGTGGAGAGAAGTTCTTTGGATTTTTGCAGTTCACTGCTACTGTTTTCACTAGCATCACCTTCCTTGGTCAGAGTCATCACCCTTGCAAGAAGTGAGACACATCCATCGGCATACAGAAGGCCAGGAAGGTTATCAGTGTCTGGAGATAAGGGGCCTCTGGTCCAACCTCCTGCCCGAGTTTAGCTGTGCAGCCCACTGCCTCCTCCAAGGGGTCTGCAGAGCACACAGTCTGCAGCGGGGAGAGGGGGGCTCCATCAGCGTGGGGCAGTACGTACAGCACTGGCTCAGAGGGACAGCAGAGATGTCTGTTCTCTACATGTGTCACCCAGGCACGAACTTGGAGGGAGGGCTGGTCATCACTTCGGTCACAGGGATGAATGTGGCTCACACCCACAAATGCTAGCTAGGAAGCACCTCTGAGTTATAAAGATTGAGCATAATGCACTATACGTACTTATAGTGCTGCAGTAAAGCTGATGTGATAGTATTCTGAGTTATTCCTACCCAGCCTAGTGATTTCCTTAGCATTTAATCACTGATGACCTTACTTTGTTTTTTTTTAAAGCAAATAATACTAGCCCACTGATATCCATCTGAGATTATCCCTCCCTCCTCTGCTGCTCCTGCCTCCTTCCAAACAGACAAGACTCCTTAGCAAGATCAAAGTTATTATGGGAGATATCCTCAACAACCTGCAAAGGGACAGAGAAGGAAGTCTGCAAGCCAAAGCACCAACTACGGCAACTGAATCAAGTAGAGAACAACTAGGGAATGGGCTAAGGCCCAAGAGAGATGGCAACCAGACAAACTCCACGACGGACACTAGTTCCATACGGACCATAGCACCCCTCAAGTATGATTTCCATTACTTAGCTTCCAAGAACACATCTGATCTAATGAATAAATAAAACCCGTGCTAGCAATTTTAAAAAGGATTCACAAAAGAAAAACAATGAGCTCATGCCTTCTGACCTTGCTTGTTTTTAGCCTGGTTTCCTATGGCAACAAGGCTTGTGATCACGCTGTGTGTGTGCATGCGTATGTGTGCGTATGTGCACGTGTAAAAGAAGAAGAGAAAGTGCCTGTCAGGGTGTTCAATAACTATTGAATGCATTGCCAGTTTGTAGTCAGCTCTAGCACCAGGGTACAGGTCTCAGTAATTAAGTTCCTACAAGTTTTGTGGAAATGGGTGGCCACCAAAACTAGAGACCTGCAAGTTTCTCAGGTTGGAGGGGGAGTGCGCAGCATGAGTGCGTGCCTTAGCAGACAGCAAAGAATCTCCCCAAGAGCAGGAAGTTAGGAGTGGCCCAACTGCAGGAAAAGCGCCATTCAAAACTTGCAGCAAAACATGGAACAACCCTAGGAAAACAGCTTTGGTAGGGCTGGTGCCCACAAAGCTGTGTGCTTAAATAAGATATTCAGAGGAGCTTTCCTTTCACTCTTTTTTTCTATTGAGAGTTAACAGGGACATCTCACCACAGGTCTGCAGGAAGCTGACCTTGATTGACAGGAAGAAGAAAAACTTTTTATTCAGATTTTTAAAGTTTTTTTTTCTAATGTCAATATCTACATAAATAAAAAGTTTAGCAAAGCAAAAAAGGACTGGAATTTAATCACTGCATCCTTAAAAAAAATCACCAAGAAATATCACATGCTGCTTAGCTAAATCTTCTAAAGAAATAAAAAATAGAGAAAAAAATAAGTGTTTGACATTGCTGAGGTCTGCCAGACAAAAAGGACACAGTTAAAAAAATCTGGTCATTGTGGTTTGGGAAGACCCAGCAAAACCTTTCCATCTCTCTCTGTACAGAGCCGGGTGACACAGCAGGCCGTTTTCTTTGCCTTTCTGAGTAATTTTTAACAATGGGGAGGGAGCAAATGACTATTCTGGACAGGAGTCTTCAGAAATTATTGGCAACTGGCCATTCAGATGGGATCACCAAGCTACACTCAAAAGTGAACAAAACAGAATAAATGAGCATCCGCCAATCTCCGCAATTCAGTAACCATCTGCCTAGGATTAGTCTACCCAAAACTACGTCTGCTTGTTGAAACTTCCATATTGCTGAAACATGTCTCATGTAAGTACTAAATATCAGTGGAAAAACAGATGTTTGTCCAGCATTCCTGTTTCTTAGTGCTCTATTTTAACCACAAGACCTAGGAATGTATTTGGGGTGACCAGATTTACAGGCCAGAGCTGCAAAGCCATTATGAAGCAGTCTGAAGAGGGATGATGGGGAATACTCCTTTCAGCACAGATGGTTGTCAATAGTATGAAGTTCTACCTATGAGCAACTTTCCTTTTTCCTGTAAGAGCCAAAATTGCTGTTTGCCATTGCTACGTATAGTTAATCATGTTTTACTCAAAAGAAAGTGCTCTTCCTGACTTGTGATATCATATGTGATATCATACATTGGCAGGTCAACTCCACTGATCTAGAATTTGCTCCAGATTCGTACCAAAACAAAAAAAAAAAAAAAAAAAAAAGTTCTTCTAATTCAGTTCCAAGTCAACGGTGAAACATTAAATTGTTTCCCCTCAAAGTCAACAGACAGTGCATGAATATGTCTAAGAGCAGAATTTGACCCTCAGGTTTTTTCTTAATTTTCAATACTGTACAAACAACACTCTTTAAAACCCTAATTGCTATTTCCCAGGTGGACGTATTTGTCACACTTGCAAACACAGCTTCTAAAACATTGATTTTTCAGGCCTTCTTTTTATATACCATTGACTATATCTTCCTATTCCTTTTTTTTTTCTCATTGCACAAGCTTCCAACCATGTTTTAAATATTTTCTGTGCTGTAAAATACTTTTTTAATGCACATTCAGTCTTCTGCTTTTCTACTGTACCCCTTGTCTGTAAAAGTGATACTGATCCCATTAATTTCAGTAGGAGTAGGATCAAGAGCCAGACATGGAGCTTTTCCTTAGCTGATTTCTAATTTGTAGCTTCAATTTAGGAAGAGGATGGGATGAAGGGGAAATAAAATTAACTAACTCACACAAAACTCTTAGAGAAAAAATGCATTAACTACAACAATCTATATATCTGGAGTAAAAAGCAGAAGATCCAGCAAAACCTTTAACAAACCTTTTGATCCCATACAAATGTTAGATGTTGATGCCTGTTTTTACAAATTCTTTAACCAGGGTTATCATCAGATGAGAAGATTTCTAGATCTTACAATAAATAACTGTAAATTTCTAAATCAGGAGCAAAGATTTTAACAATCACAATGATTAGATTTGATTAAGATACCAGGTATTTGAGTCAAATTTATCTTATAATACCAAATTAATTGAAGAAAGAATTTCATTTATGTATTATGTGACCTCAACAGCCTGGCCAATTTCACAAAATATACTGCTATGTCTTGATGGTCCTGGCAGGCATATGAAATTAAAAATAAAAACTTAATATCTGCAACCCTTCCCTTTTTTTTCCTCCATCCAAATGTCTGCGGGTCCCAAATCTGCAAACACATACCTGTTTGAGGAGCCCTGCTGGCTTAGACTAGTCACAAAATTAGACTTACTCATACGTACAGAAGTGTTTATAGCCTCGAACCTGAATCTCCAAGCCTGCAAGCAAGGCTATCCCAAAACAGGAACTTGCTCAAAATAACTAAACTTCAGTGTAAAGTATTTAGCATTTTGAAATATTAAGTTATAAAGTTACAAAGGGGAAATTCTCATCTGAAAGAAAAGATATTTCTAAGGAAAATATTAGCCATATGCATAGAAAGAAAGGATTAGAATTATACAGAACTGAAAGCCTGCTTCCCATACTGCCCAAAAAGAAACATCAAATAAATTACTACCAAAAAACAATGACCGAAATGGTCCACAAGTGGCAAGTAACTAAATTGTTAATTAGTAATTTAAATAGAGAAAAAATATCTCAGTCTCTATAGCAATTTTAAAATATTTTTATGTTCAAATTAAAAAAAAAAAAGAAAAGAAAGAAAACGATTTTTACTATGGAGTAAATAGGAAAAGAGGATTTACATTTATTTTTAACCTTCCTATTTATTTAATAACATTTATATTAACAGATGACAGAGTAATAAAATGGCAGTTTGCTGCTCTGACAATTTTTTTTTTCTGAATCAAGCTTGTTTGACATTTAGCTTCTATTACTACCTCAATGGAATTATTTTTCTTTCCTACTTTGGGTTACATTCATATGAAAAATTCATCCTAAACCTGCTTTGTTGGTTCTAAATGTGCAGAAGACTTTTGTTTGCATATGACTGAGCCAAAACCTGCTTTCTTTATGCGTCGGAATTGCCCTTGCGAAATCCATGGCCAGATTCTGCTTGTGTGCAATGGGCCTGGATTAACAGGAACACAGCTATGATCTTGACTATTATCTTAACATGCAATTAGTTTTTGCTTTATTAGTTGTGGCAGTCCTTATGCACCTTATACCAACAACCCTCTGACCAGCTTATAGCAGAGATGACAGAACAAAGTCTATACTTGTTGTTTGCTTTCCTCCTTATTATAATCTGGATTTTTTTTTCCCCAAAAGATGCAAAGGAATAATACTCATAGCTAACTTCTAGTGCCAATTTCTGCTCAGTCCTCTCATATAAATATTTTCATTTAGTGGAGACAAGAGTATAGTAATTAATATATGGAATTGAGCCACATTTAGTCTTTACGCAAATAGGCTTGGAGTCTCAATCACGCATAACAGACTTAGATTTATCTATTTTATTATTATTATTATTTTTATTTATCTGCCTCACAAAAGGTATACTCTTACTCAAATACTGGACCTTGGAGTAAGCACATATACCCAGTAAAATTTTCATTAACGCTGATTTCCACTAGGCAAATGGGTTTCTTAAGCAACTATTTTAAAATAAAATATCCTCCAGGTCTTCACTACAACATTACTCAATTAACGAATGAACAAAACCAAAGTGTCAGGATATTCCTGCAAATAGGATGTCAAATCCGCATTCATCCTCTGAGCAGACCTTTGGATTTCAGAATGGGACCCTAGCTACTTTTAGTACTTTTTGGTTACTTTTTTAGTTACTTTACCTACTTTTTGGTGCCTTTTACATTTTTTTAGTAACCAGTTAGTTTCCTTTTTGCTACTCTTTAAGGGCCTCTCATTTTGATCCTGATGTCTTTCCACCTGGAGCTGCCGGACACGCTTGGCCGCCAGCGGGAGATGTGGGAGACTCAGAGCAGCACAGCCAGAGAGGCATGTTTTGTGGTGCCCTGTTGGCACAATTTGTACCTTTTGGGGTTCCCTTGGATTAAAGACCTTTAATTAATTTCCCTGAAATTACACTATTTGAATTCTACACTATCCCAAGTTCCTAAAAATGATGGAAGGCAAAATGGTGGGTTGTCTCCTTCACGTCCTTTCCCCAGACTCTGTTAGATTTAACAGTGGTTTCCTTCTGGAAGCCAGGAGATAATACATCATGCTGAGGACTGTTGGTATCCATATGCACCTGTACTTAATACTGATATAAAAATAAATGAAATAGAATTTGTGGACTCTAAATAAGGACTGAAAACTACGGCCTAAAGCTACAAACGCGCTTGTCTAAGGTTAGGCTCCCAGAGCAGGCGGCAGGGAGAGGCAGGCCAATAAATAAAAGCATTTTAAAATCAAGAAACAACATTTGATGTAATGTCTGATATATTCAATCCAAACGTCCACCTATGAAAGTGACCTCTATTTTTAGCCATGTAATGAAGTAAGTGGACATCATTAGGAAAATTCAGATAATAAAGTACATAGAATTTGGCCCAGTTGCTTTATTACTACCCAGAAAAAAAAAAAATATTTCCCCTTTTGGTCCCTTAGACACTTCAGAGATACGTGCTCACAATTTCTCAGTCCCTGTGTCAGAGGCATTGCAGTTTGTTTCCAAATAAAAATCATGACAAGAAGTAATCAACAACGTATTTTTCACCTTTGAGGACAAATTAAAAAAAAGACAAAGTTTTTTTCTGCTGCTTTACCCACTTAAAAGTCTAAATCATCCCTATTCCCTGAGATTAAAAAAAAAATTCTTGTGCGTAAAAGAGAGACTACTATTGCACAATTCACCTTCTCATATGCAACTCGGTGCACATGTGTCTACATAACACATGTACAGAGCCACAGAATAAAAGCTACACAAAACATAGGATGTTTTGAGTGTCCATGTGTATATACATAAATTCTACATTGATACACAAACACACACACACACAGATTGTGTGTTTGTTCCCCTCAAAAAAATAAAGCTGCTGAAGGGACTGATACGAGGTCCTTTTCTATTCAATGGAGAAAAAAAATCAGTTGGTTTGGAGCAAGTTTGGCTAAATTAAGGGAGCAGTATGAACCCTGTAGATTCACACACGTTTTCAAAATAGCTAATTGAAAGTGCAGTAAATTTGTGAAATTTCTGGCATACGCTCTTCACCATATAGGAGAACTTACTGCAATTATCATGAAAACCTTAAAATTCTGTTAACCTACCCAGATACCTTGTAAAGAAATAATCAGAAGACACTTTTTTTTAATTCTATTTATTATTGTCTGTTACTAACACATATTCTCCTGTTTTTAATATGCCTATATTAAAACTCCTAGCTCCTGTTTTTTAACATATGCCTATATATATGCACATATACAGAATCCCCATACAGAGTAATACTCTGTTAATTGAATTTTATACAAGTAATCCCTTTAACAGGAGTGAATCTAGAGACTGATTTGGTTTAATATGAGTGAAAAGCAATGACCATTATTTAATAGGGACAGTGATAGCTAAAATTTCATGTATGGTATGAGGGGCATGTATAGTATGGGGAGAAGCGCGTTTATTAGTATCTAATGTGTATTAAGTGGTTTGGGAGGGCACTGTGGTCTTTTGCAGATCACAACAGCCAAATAAAGGTGAAAAGGAAGAAAAAAAAAAAAAAAAAAAAAAGGATGAAATGCAGCATTTTTTTCCTGTAGGACAATATTGTCTTTCATTTAAAACTCATCAGATTTCCTTTTTCTTTTAAAGCTCTCTTTTCTTGCCTGCAATATCTGCTTAAATTTGTGTAGCCAATAAAAGGTCTAAATCAAAATATTTTTGCTGTGCTTATTTATACATACGTATGCAAACTGAACAAAATAAATAAAAGGGATGAAAACTCATCAAAAGAAGAGGTCAAGTAACAACTTTGGAATAAATAAATTTCCCTACTGAACTAGTCCTTTCTGGTTTGAAGGAGTTTTGCTAATGGCCTCACTGTAGGAACTGTACTGTACTGACTCCACACTCTCAGAAACAATATAGGAGACTAAATGAAGGTCTTAGGCAAAAAGATGTAGTGTATCGAGTTACAAGGGTTTCAACCCTCAAATTCATGTGGAAATCTATAAACCTGTTCATATGGAATTGCTCGGTCACATTTTGTTTACTGAGTGCCAGACTGCAGGATCTCCGTTCTCAGCTTGACAGCTGCATTACACACACATTTTTTAATTACATTAAATTGGGAAAAGCCCATTTTCACTATGAATAACAAGAGAAGGAAGGAAACAAGCAAGAAAGCAAACAAGGCACCAATGGTTTGTGTGATAAAGTTGGGAAGATCTCAGTTCAGTTGCCAGGCAATGATTATTTGCGTTTATAAAAAATAAAACAAGAAAAAAAATATCCCATTCTCTTTTTTGAGAATCTGAGCAAAGAGGACCTGACAAAACCAAAAACTCCTCTCATCCTTTGAATAGTCCTGCTGGTCTGGTAGTAGGAGTAGGACAGAGCAGTGAGTTATCAAAGCCAGGGTATCTCCTGCTGATGGGTTTGCTGAGCATGTGAGCAGACAGACAGCCCCACAGAGCCAGAGCTGCATCCTATGGAAACTATTCAAAATAACAACAAATACAATTCCACAGAAACCAGGATCCTTCAGGGAGGGCTTCAGGGTCTTTATCCCACTTCTGGGATTGCAGAATTAAGAGTAAAGCAAAATTTAGCAAGAGCTTCATTTACAGTATGAGCAAGGTATTTTTCAACATACTGAAAAGGAAGAGCAAAAGCCAAAAAAAAAAAAAAAAAAAAAAAAAAACAAAAAAAAAAAAAAAAAAGAAATAAATAAATAACAACAATAAAAAAAAAACAGTAACTAAAAAAAGAAAAAAAAAAGCAACCTACGAGGGCTGCAGTTGTGCAAGACAAAAGGCCTTTCCCTGCAAGCACCTGCCTCTCCAGGCAGTGCTCACAGTGCGAGGAGCCCTGCTGTGGTGGGGCCAAGTCCTGCTAGAAGATTGCCTGGGAGAGGAGACACTGTCCTC
Organism: Crypturellus undulatus; assembly: GCA_013389825.1. NCBI lineage: Eukaryota > Metazoa > Chordata > Aves > Tinamiformes > Tinamidae > Crypturellus > Crypturellus undulatus. The sequence continues at coordinate 300,735 of VWPW01030981.1, forward strand.
AGCGGAGCAGGCCCTGCCTGGGTCAGGATGCAGCTACTTTGCCTGAAGAAATAGCTGCTGGGTTTGCAAACAGTGGACAAGGCTTTGTACCACATTAGACTGCTGGTGAATGCAGAGAGCCATCAAATATTTTCCTCACTACATGGTGAAAATTTGGATTAAAAAAAATGAATAGGAATTGCATAAAATGCAGGTGCAGTCTTTTTTTTTTTTTTTGAATTTAACTCCATAAACTGTGACATAATAAAAATATTCTGTTCTTCAGTATAATTAATACTCCATTGGCATTAAAAAGTTAGCAAATATTTATGAAATGGACCATAAATTTCTTAAATTTCCTAAATTAATAAACCACTTTTTTTGGTAAAACTTACACATCAAGAAAAATCTTATATTTTGTCTCTTTTATTTTTGTCATGGATTTGTATGCAAGGGCACATGAATTTGTATGCAAGGGCACATGAATCTGTAGACATATTCACATGTGCACATACCTACCCATCTATGCACGTATAAAATAGTTTATGTGTACATGCATAGGCTTGCATACTAACAGATAAGAGGCTAAAAAAACACTCCAGTAAAATTGCTATAATATGTTAAATCTGCTGCATAAATTTAAGATTTTGTGTAAAGAGTATTATAATGTGTGCTGATAATTTTATTCTAAAGTTCAAAAGCAGAAAGCACTTAAAAAAAAAGGCAATGTTGATTTCCTATTGTATATGCTCTTTATTGTTATATTTCATTCAGTTTGGCCAGTGAAAAAAATCAATTGGTTCTCTTCCTATCCTAGCCATTTTACCTGCTTGCTGTCATGTACTAGTACAAATCTGCTGCAGTTGGCTTTCTGACATTAAATATATTTTTTAAAGTCTTTAATTAAAAATATATATTTTTTGTTCCTTATCAGAAATATCTCTTTTTTAAAAAATAAAATGAGATAAATATGGAGCGTTAGAAAGTCACTGCCATAGGTCCTTCAAAACAACTATGGGCCACACTTGGGCACAGCATCGCTGACCCCGCACGCCTGCGGAGCACGGAGCTCCCAAAGGGAAGCAGCATCGTGCCGCGGCACCCTGTGCTTTCATAGCCAACTACTTCAGCCTGCGGGTACGCCTGGAGATGAAGGTGCGAGCGACCTACCAACAGTTCAGAGCACAGCCGAGCATCTCGGACTTGGCCTTTTTCCCTGGTGCAGGCTGGGGAGGCGACGAGGGACCTCTCCGGGCTGGGGGTCTGACGGGAGGCATCACGCAAGGAAAAGGAGGACGTGAGAGAGAAAGCAAGAACGTCGGACAAGGAGGAAACAAGGAGAGAAGAGCAGCAACAAAACCCAAAGGAAGGGGGGAAGGAGCGGGAGCTTATGTCACGAGTTAGTCATTCTCTGGCTGCCCGTCTCGTGCTCCGAGCAGATGGTCCCATGCAGGTAGGGAGAGTGACAGAGGGTCCCCAGCTCTCCCGAGGGTGAGGCCGGGAACCAGCATTGGGCAGGTTTTCTAAGGGCCTCCACATCACTCTGCTCATTCCTCCCCTCCTTTTTCTCCCTGCTTCCTTTCCCCCCCTTTTTTTTTTTCTCCCCTTGGCTTCTTACTTCTTACGTCCTAATTTGGAAGGGAAAAGTAAATTACCAAATACATTGCCAAATAACATTACTCCCCAGGCCTGTGCCATCTCTCCCCATGCTTTAGGGCATCTCCCTCATCCCTCCTCCCTGAGAGGAAACTCAGTTCCACTCCCAGTCATGACTAGGATGCACGGGCTGGAGCCTCTCTGAGGAGTGAGGATCTACGTGGACAAGTCCAAGGTGGAGGCCAAGACGCGAGCTGGCTGGGGAACCCTTTCCTACACCGTCCCCACATGGGGGATGCAGCAACAAATGGCAGCATCATGCAAAAAAAACCCCAGCAATAAATATCTCCCCGCGTCAAAACTGGCCAACGCACGGCCAGGAGCTTCTGACAGGTACATCGGGATTTTTCACAATCCCAATATAAATAAATAAAATATAATATATAATAAACTCACAAGTTTTCCCCATGTTTACATAAAATGTTTACATACACAGACCACTGCCCCTACTGGTTGTCTCCTCACTTAAATCACCACCCATTTCAGATGTGACAAAACAGAACAGAGCAACAAAGGCAGAAAATTAACTAAAATATAACAACGTAATTAAAGAGATTTAGAAAGGAAACCAGCAAGTGATAGAGACCTGGCATCAGCGCACCACAAAGGAAATGGGCAGCTCCACCAGACGTGCAGAATTTTAGCAAGTCACCCAGCCAGGCTCTCCAGACAGAGGAAGGCAAGGGCAGCGAGACATCTCCGCGCTGGCTGTTGTGTCTTCCTTTGGATGCTCGCAGCTCTTGGTACTTATGTTAAATTAATACTGCTGACTATATATTCTGCATATTGAGGCTAAATAACTGGTAGCGTCGTGGCTGCTGGCCACTTCCCCACAGCCCTTCTCCTAATTAACGGGCCTTTCTCATCCTTGCTCCTCTCCAGGGAAATACTGACAGTTTCTCCAGAGTGGACACTCTGCGCCATTCACTCGGTGCAAGATCAAACGCGTTCTCGCTGAGGACACCCTTCCCTTTCCCTCCTTTTGCCGACACCAGTGTGGGAAGTGACTTCCCTTCGTACAGCGCGGGCTCTAACGCAACAAGCTGCACAACATCAAGTGGGTATTTTTTTTTTCCAAGTGCTCACCCCGATTCCTCTATCGGAAAAATATCTTTATTTACTTCTGTAAAGCTTTAAGCTCAGCAGTACGGTGGGACCTGCTTCGGCAGTGCTTTCTCCCTCCCACACAGATCCACTAGTGCTGTTCATGTGAGGGCAGCTACTTCAAGGAGGAAAAAATGGAAGAATCGTGTCCTTTAAAAACTAGATGCAATTTTTCCGTGGCAGTTTCCCACTGCTTTCCATTTTTCCCTTCTACCGTGCACTCATTTTGAAAAATGCATCATTTAAAACTATCACATCCTCGGAAGATTTTTTTTTAATTCTCTTTTTCAGAAAGGTTTGTTCACAAGCTGGAAATACTCATTTTTCCTCAGCAGCTGAACCTGGTCCGCTCGGACAGAAGCCCCTGGTAGCTCATGTAGTTTAGCACAGCCTTATCCCATACCATTTCCTTTCAGCTCTCTGAAAACAGAAGAACACGGATCACATTTTCCTAGACATTCCCATACTTTATCCTTAGTAAATTGCTCACTGTATTCTCAGCCACGACCCTGGGGCTGACTAGGAGGCCCTTCCTGTTGCAGGGAAACTGTCGAGGGTCCCTCGGTACATCCCCTCGCCAGCCAAGGGGGACCCTGGGGAGACACCGGGGCCGTGTCACAGGGATGGAGCTGCTGCGGTGGCAGAGCCCGAGAGGAAAACACATCCCTCACACTCGCGGGAGAAGCTTGGGGAATGGGGGATCCCTCCCATTAAACAAACGGGAAAGTTATTTCAGCTTCCTTGTCCTCCCACGCGGCCCCATCCACAGCTGCACGCGAGGACACAGGCACGGACGGCGCTTCGGGACCACCCGCAGCACCAGTGGGCTCCGGCGCCGTACGGGCACTGCGGGGCTCCCCTCGGCACCGCGGCCCTCGGAGCTGGACCCCAGGGACGGGCACGGCGCCCTCCGCGACGGCCGCACGTCCTCACCTCAGCGCACAGCGCCGGCAGGGCTGCGAGCCCACGCGGGCCGCGCGCAGCCGTCCCGGGGAGCTCCTGCAGCAGGTCACGCTGCCCCGCGAGCGAGACGCGCCGTGCTGTATATGCGGCGCGGTCCTCAGGGTGCAAAAGGAAAAATTCATAGAGGCTCCTGTCGTCCTCTCTAATCCATCTAAACGGCAGCAGCAAACGTGCTACAAAATACATAGGTTTCATCGCTTGTTTTTAAGTGGAAGCTTCGACGCTTATGGTGATAAGTCTTGCAACTGTCTTACCGACGATTATCAAGGAGCCTGACTACCTGAAAATAAAATAAAATACTAGAACAAACTACAGTATATATAGATATGCATGTATATAAACATATAAAGAATGTGTATAACTGTATATATATATATATATATGTGTGTGTGTGTGTGTGTGCGTGTGAGTGAAAAATCACGTGCACAGCCAGCCCCGTGCCTTAGTGTGTCGCTCCGAACGACACCGATCGGTTACACAGAAAATTGACGGCATTTAAATCAGGTGCAGCTTCCTCCCCTGTTCCAGACAAGGTCCCTGGACACTGCTGCAGGTCCAAACGCATCTTCCACTCTGGCAAGTGATTTTATTTGCAAAAGGAATTGGAAGTGAAGCAGCATAAACCTTGTTTGGGGCTTTCGGCTCAGGTTCTTGCTAAAGTCGGACTGTTCTACACCCAAAATGTGCCCCCGACCACCTGTCGTGCCTGTAGTACCATGGATTGGCTAAAGTCCTACTTGAATAGAGGACAGCGCTACTGCCTCGGGCTTCACGGGGTTCTTGCTCGTCCACTCGCTGGTTTAAAGAAATGCAGTGGCAACTGACCGTGCTGTTATCACCGTTACTATTTGTTAGGGGTCAGGTAGAAACGGTGATAGCAGCAGTGTGAACGTTTTAGCAAAACACGCTAGCGTGGACCCCACCAGGAAGGCAGCAGCCCCAGATCAACAAACCCTGAGGTCCCTTACAAAATATCGTGGAAAAAAAACAGAGACGCTAACTTTTTGTCATATGGGGGGGGAGCATAAAATTAATCTGTCCTGTTGCCCCCTCAAGATGTGGAGTGTATCTAATAGCATAAAATTCAAAGGTCTTAAAAAAAAAATAAAGTCCTCCAAAAAGTAAATGTATATTAAAAAATCTACTAGCTTTTCAGCAGGAGTTCAAAGCTATTGAAAATGACACAATCAACACCCCTAGAAAACCTATCTGAAATCTAATAATAAAGATAAAACTTACTTTATGCACGTCCTGTATGAGAGTGTTCTCTATAGCCAAAGCAGAGATGGGAGATACCACAGTTAACGCAAATCCTACAACTAGATCTATTTGTGGCAACAGATTTAAAAGCAAAAGAATGAGAGCCGATGTGCAGGTGACTCGTAAAAGATTAGAATATTACTAAAACCCAGAGGGAGGGAGGGAAGGAGGAGAGGAGGGCACCGACATTAATCACTACCTCACAAGGGCCGTACTCACGGAGCAAATTTTTTTATTCTTTACAGCTGGTTGGAGATATTCCTCAGCCCTAAAGTCTCAGGAATAGAGGCAGCTCAGAGCAACACTATTGCTAGGCCCTTAGCCTTTACATAATTGCATTAAGTGCAGGAAGAGACGTAAATTAACAGGTGCTGACTCCGTGCTCCTGACCTTTCAGGAAAGCCTCGAGAGCGGCACTAGTTCAGGGCTTCGTCCGACCTGTTTTGGGGGAGATCAAATGCTCGTCTAGGACACACGGGTACTCGAGGAGCTACAAGACCTTCTCCATCTTATGCTGCAAACATCTCCTTTCTTCCCTACCTTGAGATAGGCAGAGATGGTCTATTTCTACGGTAAACCAGCCGAGAGCAGGAAAGCAGCGCTGAGCGAGCTGCGGCCCGAAGAGGTGTGTGGGCCAAGTCACGTGCAGCTGAGCCCCTCACCTGCGAAGGCGCCGGCCCGGGTGGCCCCAGCTGTGGGGAGGCGCCCAGTTGCCTTTGCTTTGCAGCAGACGCGGCAAAGGCATTTGCAGGAAGACTACAGCATCCAAGAAATGAGATGCCGAAATAAAACAGCTGAAATATAAACTTCTCGGGAAAAGTCTTCTTATGTATCGTATTAATTTACTCAAAATCTTATTGAACTTAAAATTCAAAATACAGTGAATTAAGAGAGACTTTTCTGCAGTAGTTATCTATCAGCTTTTAAATGTATATCAGATACCTCTTTTCTCTTCATCTAATTGACAGATTTTGAAACGGAGCAAAAGACTGTCACTACACATGACTGAAAATAAAAGTTTTGTTTTGTTTCTTACTGTGAGGTCGGGGGGATCTCAATGTGTGCTATTAATTAGTCTGCCTCTTATTTTTCTACGTTGCGATAGAAGTAGTAGCCAGAAAGAGCTGTATTAGCTGTCTCAGGGATCACGAGCTTAAAAAAAAATAATTAAAAAAAAAAGATAAAAAAAAAAATGAAAAGACCAAACCCACGAGAGCTGCAAACGTCGGAAGATGCATCTGGCTGCAAAGTGGAAGGGAGCACAGCTAAAGCGAGGCAGCACTAGCACGAGGAAGGACACTTTGGTCAAAGAAGCCTAACTCCACCCCCGCACCTCCATCTCACACCGATAGCCTCTCCTCGGAGCAGCGTGACGGCATTTTAGCAACATATTCCATCTTCCGTGCGTTTTCCGGCCCTTGCTGCCACGGCCCTGCTTTTGTGCCACCAGCACAGCACCCGTCTGCGACGCTGTGGGGACGGTGGTGGGGGCCCAAGTGGCCCCAGTGCCCAGGGGTCCCGTTAGTAACCTGGTGAGGGACAGACAAGGGGCTGCACCCAGGGCCGAGGGGACTTGGGATGCTGGGGAGGCCACCAGGGCCTAGGGTGACCCTAGACGGGGACCTGTGGCCATGGCCACGCGTGAGGCCGGCTTGCGAGGGGACGTGGGCACCAGGGAGGCAAGACGGGGCCCCGGCCGTGTTCTGCTCTCACCTGGCTGCGGGGACCGGCCGCTCCCTCGGTGCCTCCAGCGTGGACGGCGCGGCTGCACCTGCGGGCAGAGGCGGAGAGAGGCATCAGGCAGGGCATGGCGGAGCAGGGGTGCCCACATTTCGCTCACACTCGCACGCTCGCACTCACACGCTCACGTTTGCACGCTCGCACACGCACGTGTGCACGCTCACGCTCGCACTCACACATTTGCACGCTCACATTTGTCTGCTCGCTCTCACACACGCACACTGGCCCCAGGGCGCAGCGGGGCCGGCACCCGGGGGGGATCAGCCCTGCTGCCCTCGGCGGGACAGGCGAGCGCCGTGCTGCCGGGGCCCCATCCGCACCCGCCGCGCCTCCCCCCGGGCAGCCCAGCGCGAAGCCCCCCTGGAGCCGCG